>JACXGM010012376.1:0-24060 GCA_016801145.1 Umbra pygmaea | reverse complement strand
TATAACTATGGACTGTGTTCACTGTGTTTTTATAACTATGGACTGTGTTCACTGTGTTTTTATAACTATGGACTGTGTTCACAGTGTTTAGATAAGTGTATCCTATTAACTTTGGCTCCATCAGCTGCAATGAATGTGTCACAGTGAGATACTCAATGAACGTGCATAGAGTGGAGACTCTGTGTTTTTTTAGATGGACACCAATACTTGGTAGACATCACATTGGCCACATCTGATCCATGTCCGAGACACTGAGTGACATTTACACTCCTGTCCTGCATCAATTTCTCATTTTTGTTATAAAAGCACCCTGTCTCCATTTATTCAATATAAAACAGGAGTTTGGTACTTAGACTCATCAATGATGATGATGTCTACAAACTCATTTGCCTGCCGTTTCTCCACTAGATTGTTAAGTAGGGTTTTGTCTAATGCAATATCCAGGTCAGTCACTGAATCATTGGGTAAATCGATTCTTAAATTTAGGACCTTGACAGATTCCAGCAACGCTGTCATCCCCGGGAATTGATAGCTGGCAATGATCCTGCTTGCCATGTGGAAGACCACTTACAATTGAGATGCTACAGTAACTCACCCCTAGCTACAGTACCACTCTGTCTTATAGCCCTTAGCTGTGGTGCCTGTAGCAGATTGTCTGTGGCAGAGGCTCACAGACAGATATTAGGATTATCGGCCCTCAAGGACAGAATGAATGACAAAAGTATTACCTTTTCTTTAGTACATTATACATGTTATGTTAACACTGTTTTAATTAGTTTCCTATTTTAAGTACTGTACACTATAGATGTCCTCTATCATTACACTTACTTGTATATGTATTCATTAAGGTAGTATATTATTTCAAACCTGGAGTAGTTTTTAACTGCATGTATTATTTCAAAGTACTGTCCCAATTATCATCTTTCACAAAATTATATTTTGATTAATCATCTGGAAAACATGTTATGTGAAAAGATCTACGGTTAATAATCAGACCAATTAGTTTTAGAAGAAAACATGAGAAATGTGCTGCCTCTCTTAATGCAGGATTTATTTTTGTTCAGAAGACTGCACAGTAGAAAGTAGACAGTTATAAATATTATTTAGTTCACATAAGATGGAATGCGGTGAATGATTAATAGTTATTCATGAGTAAATGTCCTTGATTCTTTCTGCCCATTTTTGCTATATCTAATTGTATCTATGGCTTTTTTCTCCTTGCAACAACTCTCAAGACATTCAGGAGAGTTTATGATACCAAAATGCCTTTTTCATAGGCATTTGTGCCAAAACATTCTGAAATGTATGTTAATTAATATAAAACAGCAAGGGTTTCAGGTACAAAAGCACTTAGATGTTTTTATAAATTAAGAATGCAATAATAATATTTTTTCCATCATTAAAGGATCTACCAATATATTTTAAGTAGGTAAGGGCTCATTTTTAGTAACACATTTTGATTTTGACATCAAAATATGGTGAGTGCATGGCCAAATAGCTCTATTGTATAATGTATTCCTGCCAAAACTCTCCATTCTATTGTGTATTCCAGCCAAAGAACTCTATTTTATTATGTAATTCTGCCAAAGAGCTCTATGTTATTATGTATTCTATTCAAAGAGCTCTATTTTATTATGTATTCCAGCAAAAGAGCTTCATTTTATTATGCATTCCAGACAAAGAGCTCTATTTGATTATTTATTCCAGCCGAAGAGCTTTATTTGATTATGTATTCCAGCCCAACAGCTCTATTTTATAATGTATTCCAGGTAAAGAGCTCTATTTTATTATGTATCCCAGCCAAAGAGCTAAATTGTATTACGCATCTTTGCCAAAAAGCTCTGTTTTATTAGATATTCCAGCCAAAGAGCTCTATGTTATTATGTATTCAAGCCAAAAATCTCTATTTCATTGTGTATTCCAGCCAGAGCACCAATTCCATTCCAAGTGTTGATGCTGTTGTCAGGTGATTGGATTTGTTAAATGACATGAAAATAGAGCCGTGCACACAAGCAGTCATTCACTTAAAGAGTGAAATAGCATGCACGCACGCACACGCACACACACAAAGGCAAAGGCTTGTTAAATTTATCCATTGTTATTGAATACACACTAGTGAATCTAACGCTCAATAAGGTAAACATAAACCTCCAACAGTTCTTATCAGTTGTCAGGAGGAAGCAGGGGCATGTCAGCATGGTGATTGTAATAAGGGAGCCTGCAGCACCAAATATGTTTTTTTTTTCATCTAAATGGCCTGCATGTACCTCATCAGTGTCAACCCCTCCACAGTCATATTAACACCTGTACTGTGAAAGAGATCATGTCTGTGTATGATACTCTCTGCCCTCACACAATCCAGGCATACCAAATGAAAGCACCTGGTCAGTAAATTTGATTAGTTAGTGCTTGAGGGGGGAATATACTGCCACATGTCTCTCTGCATTTCTCACTTTCTATCTCTCTCTTTATATTTGAAAACAAACATGATATTACACATTCAATTCAAAATCTAATGTATATTGACCAATGTTGATTTTTTTAAGAGGTAAGTTTAGGCATTGATTCAGAGATGTTTTTCTTAGGGCAAAGGTTTTAGGGTTACAACACAAATAGCTTTATTGTAAAGTAGTTGTTAATTCCAACTGTTTAGGATTAGGGCTATGTCTTGAGATAGAGACATGACAATTTGTTTGAATTAAACACCACCAAAATTATCATCAAGTAAATAAAAATTGTAAGGAGTGGTTGGATGTGATTCTTTTCCCTTGTGGAGCTGCTGGATAGCTTGGCATTTGCATAAGTGGGCTTGCATGCACCCACACCAAACTGACTGGTAACATACACATCAAAGAGAATGTGTCCACTGGCTAACAACCAGGCTTGCGCAGTGCTCAGTCTAATACAAGGAGTCGATAGAGAGCATCTAGGCAAGGCAAAACTTTTCTGTCACCAATCTTGAACTAATGCTGGGACAATGTTCACCACCACATTTAAGTTAGAATTGTAATACTTCAATTCGTCATTTAACAGATGCTCTTGTCCAGAATGAATTACAGAAAGTACAGGGACCTCCCCATGGAACAACCTAGGGCCTTGCTCAAAGACACAATGGAATTTGCCACAGGCAGGAATCAAACCGGCAACCTTCCCTTTACAAGTCTGACTCCCTAACCACTGAGCTATCTGATGCCCCAATATAGAATTTCATCTCCTGGCCACAATGATGCAGCCGTACAGCAAGGGAGTGACTTCACTGCTGCTCCATTTATTAGCCCCAGTTTGCAGGTGCTTTTCAGTGAGACGACTGAGGTTTTTAGGCCTCTGGAGATGGCAGTGGATGAAAACTTTCTACATGTTTACCCAGAGCCTTGGATGAAATGAGACTGCAGACCCAAAGCCTCAGCATCCCTCCTGCTCCTGAGCTCTCTGCTCTTTGCCTAGAGATACAGTTTGAGAACTATGGCATTTGTTTTAGCATGCTTGAACAATATGATGACATTAACATAGTAATTCCCTGTTTTGTATGGGAATCACCTGGCGTATGTCATTTACAGTTGTGGTCAAAAGTTCTGAGAATGTCACAAGTATTGGTCTCCACAAAGTTTGCTGTTTCAGTTTTCTTAGATCTTTTTGTCAGTAGTTACTATGGTATACTGAACTATAATTACAAGCATTCCATAAGTGTCAAAGGCTTTTATTGACAATTACATTAAGTTTATGCAAAGAGTCAATATTTGCAGTGTTGACCCTTCTTTTTCAAGACCTCTGCAATCCGCCCTGGCATGCAGTAACTTCTGGGCCACATTCTGACTGATGGCAGCCCATTCTTGCATGATCATTGCTTGGAGTTTGTCAGAATTTGTGGCTTTTTGCTTGTCAACCTGCCACTTGAGGATCGACCACAAGTTCTCAAAGGTCTGGGGAGTTTCCTGGCCATGGACCCAAAATTTTGATGTTTTGTTCCCCGAGCCACTTAATTATCACTTTTTCCTAATGGCAAGTTGCTCCATCGTGCTGGAAAAGGCATTGGTTTTCACCAAAGTGTTATTGGATGGTTGGGATAAGTTGCTCTCGGAGGATGTGTTGATATCATTCTTTATTCATGGCTGTGTTGTGAGTGAGCCCACTCCCTTGGCTGAGAAGCAAACCCACACATGAATTGTCTCAGGATGCTCTACTGTTGGCATGACACAGAACTGATGGTAGTACTCACCTTGTCTTCTCCTGAAAAGGTGTTTTCCGGATGGCCCAAACAATCGGAAAGGGAATTCTTCAGAGAAAATGGCTTTACCCCAGTCCTCAGCAGTCCAATCCCTGTACCTGTTGCAGAATATCAGTCTGTCCCTGATGTGATGTTTTTCCTGGAGAGAAGTGGTTTCTTTGCTGCCCTTCTTGACACCAGGCCTTCCTCCAAAAGTCTTCACCTCACTGTGCGTGCAGATCTGCTCACACCTGCCTGCTGCCATTTCTGAGCAAGCTCTGCACTGGTGGTGCCCCGATCCCGCAGCTGATTGAACTTTAAGAGACTTCCTGGCACTTGCTAGATTTTCTTGGGCACCCTGACGCCTTCTTCACAACAATTGAACCACTCTCCTTGAAGTTCTTGATGATCCGATAAATGGTTGATTGAGGTGCAATCTTACTAGCAGTAATATCCTTGCCTGTTAAACCCTTTTTAGGCCCTTTTTGTGCAAAGCTATGATGATGGCACGTGTTTCCTTGCAGGTAACCATGGTTGATAGAGGAAGAACAATAATTTCAAGCACCCCTGCCTCCTTCTGTATTAATGAGACATTCACTGACATGATGGCAACTTGTCCTTTTGTAGAAAGGCTGAAATGCAGTGAAAATGTTTGTAAGTTAATTTCTATGGCGAAGAGGGACTCCAATTCATTGCAAGTCATCTGATCACTCTTTATTACATTCTGGAATATATTCAAATTGCCATCATCAACACTGAGGCAGCAGACTTTGTGAAAATTAATATGTGTGTCGTTCTCAAACCTTTTGACCATGACTGTAGATACTGTGGGTGAAGTGTGTGAAATAATAATAATACTTAGTACTTATATAGCTCCTTTCAAGGACACAAATACACTTTACCAAACTAGCAAAACAGAAAAATACCACAACATTTGAAGGAGTGTATAGTTGTTCCACGATTCAATGTTAATTTCTCTACCAATAGCCGCCGTTTCATAGAGTTTGTGAGAATTTTTAAATCGGCCGCAAAGCCACAGACCATTCCCTCCACTAATATTGACACCCTTGGTAAATATGAGCAAAACGGGTTGTGAATAAAGTTCTTTATTTTTCATCCTCTTGATATTTTGGTCAAAATATTTACAAAAATGTAACCTTGAAAATAGAAGTAAAATAATTACTTACAAAATAAAAACGAAATGTGAAAGAAATAATATTAATTTTTTTTACAACCTTATTGGCACCCCTAGAACATTCAATGAGTAAAATCTAACGGAAGAACATTCCCAATCATGTTTTAAATTATTACATTCACCTGAATGTGTAGGGACATTTCAGTGGTTAGCCATGATTTTCTGTTTCATGTTGTATAAATGTGACACAAAGGCCAAATTCCCATTGTCAGACATCACTATGGGAAAGACTTGAGAATACAGTAATGATGTGCGACAAAATGTTGTTGAGCTGCACAAATCAGGAAATTACTGCAAGAAAAATGTTAAAAATACCATTCCAGCATCAGGGCAATATACACTCACTGGCCACTTCATTAGGTACACATTGCTAGTACCAGGTTGGACCTCCTTTTGCCTTCAGAACTGCCTTCATTCTTCATGGCATAGATTCAACATGTTGCTGGAAACATTCCTCAGAGGTTTTGACATTATTCCATCACACAGTTGCTGCAGATGTGTCAGCTGCACATCCATGATGCAAATTCCCTGTTCCACCACGATTCAAATGTGCTCAACTGGATTGAGATCTGGTGACTGTGGGGGGGGGGGGGGGCATTTGAATACATTGAACTCATTGTCATTTTCAAGAAACCAGCTTTAGGTGATGTGAGGTTTGTGACATGGTGCATTATCCTGCTGGAAGTATCCATTCGAAGATGGGTACACTGTGGTCATAAAGAGATAGACAATAGAAATTGAAGCTTCAGTTTCCTGTTCTTATCTGACAGGAGTGGCACACGCTGTGGTCACACGCTGCTGTACCCCATCGGCTTCAAGGTTCAATGTGTTGTTCTTTTAGAGATGCGCTTTGGAAATAGTGATCATTTGAGTTACTTTTCCTTTCTATCAGCTCGAACCAGGCTGGTCATTCTCCTCTGACCTCTGCCATTAACAAGGCATTTTCACCCAGAGAACTTGTCATTGGATATTTTCTCTTTTTCTGACCATACTCTGTAAACCCACAAGATGCAGGAAAATTTCAGTAGGTCAGAACTTTCGTAAATACTCAAACCAGCCTGAATGGCACCAACCACTATGCCACATTCAAAGTTACTTAAATCACCTTTCTTTCCGATTTTGATGCTTGGTTTACACTTCAGCAGATTGTCTTGACCATGTTTTCATGCCTAAATGCATTGACTAGTTGCCACGTGATCAGCTGATTAGATATTTGCGTTAACAAGCAGATGAACGGGTGTAACTAATGAAGTGACTGGTGAGTGTAAATATTAACGATAGGCCTAGAAGAGGAAATGTTTCTATATTGATTCCATGCGGGTGCCCAAAGAATTTTGAAGGATTACAGCTGAGGAATTGCAGATGTTAGCTGGTTCTTAGGGTCAGATAGTCTCAAACTATGATTAGATGCAGTGGTGGGCCGTCAGGGCCTGCAAAGGCTTCTCTGCAGGCCCAAAGACAGTGAGAGAATATTTTTAATATATATTATTCTTGAATATATTTTTTCATTAACACGATATATATATTTTAAAAAGTTCATTTCAATTATTCTATAAGGTAATTTCATTGCTACAGTAGGCTCTTTTCAGTTGCCTTGCTTTTAGCGCAGCTCATATAAATGAAAGCTTTTATCCAATAAGATTTTTTCATCTGCGTTGTCTCCGGGTAGACTGGGGCATGCTGTTGAAGCCCATCAGGACCATGTTGTTGATTTTTAAATTTTTAACCAATCAGATTTTGACTTTACCATGTTGGTTGTGTTCTTTGACCAACTAAAGCGTTTCTGCAGGCCTAGCCTTACGTCAGCATCGTTTCTGTTGCTGATAGGAGTGGCAGTTCAATAAAGTTCAACAAAAAAAATGTAACAAATAGTTTGCCATCCGAACAAGAACTAGCTTAGCTTACACCCGTCTCCGATTTCTTTAAACTTTCAATTTTTAGATTGTTAGATTCTTTACTTTTAGCAGAATGGCAGATGGAGGTGAAGAAGTAGCTTTGGTGGCGAATATAGGACTGGGCAGGATCGACTCTCAGCACTGTGCAATATCTTTTATTGGAACTTAACGCAAAGATGTGCTGTACAACCGCGTCATAGAAGTGTTTTTAAAAGAGAAAGGAGGACGGACTTCGTTTTCAAATAATGAGCAGCTTTGGTGAGTTTGATGGATTTTTATATATTTTTACTAGCAGGGCCTTAGGAATGGGCCGATACCGATACCAGTACTTAGTATCAGGCCCGATACTGGGCATAAGTACTCATACTTGTACCTGTGAAAAAGGCCCGATACTCCAAGTTAATACTTCCTCCACATTTAAGAGCACTTAAACGCTTTACAGATTAGCCATAGATGGCCATAGCTGTAAATCTGATTCACGTAAATGTTTAAATGGAAATGTTCAGCCCTATGCATATATTTCATATTGATGATAACGACAGTCTACTTCGTCATTCAGAGACCATGCTTATAAAGCTGTAAAACTGTCTTTATTGCTATTTAAAAAAGAAAGAAAAGCGATTTAAATGCGCCTAAAATGCATTATCATTCCAAAGACGGAGCCACGCGTTAGCTATTGAAAAAAACTATTTTCCTCAGCAGTTGTCCAGTAGAGTTCAAATGGCGAAATGCAATATAGTTTTTCTCATTGCTATTTTCATGTAGCCTAATATTTGTAAAATTATAGGTAGAAAATATTAGAATCCTCAAGGAAATGCGCACATTTAAGTACAGGAACGAACAAAGGATGCAAGTTATTAGGCTATTAGGTATTCGGTGCATACTATAACTGCAGAAAACGGCATGAGGAATGCCCCGGACCTAGCCTCTGAAAGCCACCTTCAGGGAGGAAAGACAAATGTCAGTAGTTTGCAAAACTTCTGGGTGAACAAAATAGTGGTATTTCTGAGTTCAGACATACTAACATTAAGAAATATAACTTAAAGCAAATACGATGTTGCCTATTTATATTTTGTATAATATATACAAAAGTCCTAGAATGTCATTGTGAGGTTATTATAATGCATTTTAATTTTGGGAAGATATTGAAGGCCTAGGTGTAAAATGCATAGCCCGCCACTGATCAGATGCTACCTACATAATCACAAGTTGTTTTAGAGGGTTAGCAGAAAAAAGGCCTTTGCTGTCATCAAACAACATACTCAAGTTTTCTGTTTAGAAACCAACACCAGAGGTGGCTTTGACAGAATTATATCCAAGCAGAAAATTACCTCATCCTCACTTTGAATTATGGTGGTGGCTGTTTCTATTTCAAAGGCCCTGCACAACCTGTTAAGATATAAGGTATCATGGACTACATTAGGTACCAGACGATGATAAATCAAAACCTGGCTGCCTCTGCCAGGAATCTTAAACTGGGCTTTGGTTATTCCAGAATGGCATGATCCAAAGCACACTTTAAAGCTGCATTGTTTAAGAATTGCTCCCTTCTAGTGGTGAAATTGTATATGACAAGCAACTGAAGCCCCTCACGTTATTATACCAGCAACGTGAACCTGGATATTATTTTTCATTCTTTCAAAACAATAGAGCTCGTTTTGATTGATTGCAATAATCATTGTTAATTCACTACACAGCCCGTGAATTGTAACCAAATGCAATTGTATTGTGTGTAAAGAAACAATAAGAGCATGTGATAGCAAAAATAATAATTTAACATGTTTTATTAAATAAAATAACAAATATGTTTTACACACAATTTGATTGAATAAATTGTCAGTGTCTCATGTGAAAACACGATTACATTTGAAGAACATTCACTAGAGTCTGTTTTATTCCAACAGAATACTAATTTTAGCAAAACATGAACATGGACACTACCTAAGCAATGAATAAACAATGATTATTGCAATGAACCACAAGCGCTATTATTTTGAAACCAAAGATCCGAGTTCGTGTTGCCAGGCGAACGTTTTTGCCTACTGTACAGCTTGGGCCAGGGCCGCCGTTACATGTCCTCGAGAATAGGCATAATCTTACATCTTCAACAGACTTTGAAATTTGCCGGCAGTCGTGAGTAATCTCCCCCTGGCATTCCTCACGGTGCCACTAGTGTAAAAGTGCGAAAGGCCGAGCTCAAATTTCCAGGTATGTCCCTCTGGCAAATGTATTTTCAAAGATAGAGGTGTAACTTGGCTGGGGCAATTCGAGCGGCACCATTGTATGTATTGTGAATGGAAGTTTCTATGCTAACAAAAATACTTTGATTAGTAGGTGGAAGCAGTTACACATAAATTAGCACATTTTTGAAAGAACAAAGGGGTTTTTGTTAAAAATCAACTCAAAGAAATACACAGTGTAGCTTTAAAATCAACATAGAAATGGTGCACTGACCACAGAATGAAGGTGTTGCCATGCCCATCCCAGTCCCCTGATCTAAACCCCATATGTTTTGTGGGATGAGTTGAAGAGGAGAGTCCACAAGCATGGACCTTGGAATATAAAGAATCTGGAGAGATTCTGTATGGAGGAATGGTGTCAGATCCCTTGCCATGTGTTCTCCAACCTCATTACACATTATAAGAGAATACTCAGAGTTGTTATCTTGGTAAAGGAAGGATGTACTAACTACACCATATAGCCAAAGGTATGTGGAAACCTCTCACACCAAAATGAGATTTTTGGACATCCCATTCCAAAACTATGGGCATTAACATACACTAGGCACCTCTTTGCATCCATTACAGCCACCAATTTTCTGGGAAGATTTTCCACAAGACTTTGTAGTGTGTCTGAGGGAGTTTGTGCCCGTTCAGGCAAAATAAATTTTTTAACGTCAGGCACTGCGAAGACCCCGCTCTCCATATGCATTTCAATTCATCTTAAAAGTGTTCAATGGTGTTGAGGTCAAGGCTCTGTGCAGGCCACTCGAGTACCTCCACATCAAATTCAATTATTTTACTTGACTTAAGGGACCTTAGCGTCATAACCCCATACTCTATTTACCAAATGTGACAGTATTGGTGGAGGGGTCTGTATAATTACACACCAGCCCAGGACCTCCACATATAGTTTCACCTATGGGATCATACTGTATCTTAACTACTTAGGGAGCACCCTACCGGCGCCGGTAGCCTTAAAAAAATAGAACTGGTTCACCAAGTCCAAACAATCACAGTTCACAAGTCCTATTTCTAGGTTATATATACACGTTATATATCTACAGAAAGCTTAGACACTCAGGAATGTAGAAAATGTCACCATTCTACAGTAGCTACAACAAAAATAATAACTTCCCCTCATAATGTGAGCTACGTGCCTTGTACACATGTGCCTCAAATTAAATGGAATGTCAAACTAGAAACAATGCTAACACTGTCATTTATTGGGATATATATACATGTCTTATATGTCCTTAAAGCTTAGAATCTTGGGATTCTAGCAAATATCTTGGTTTTAGTGTAGCTATAAAATTCACAACGTTACAACTACTTAATGTCAGCTACGCGTCTTAAAAAAAAACTTTTTCGTTTTCACTTCATAGTAAATACATTAAGGAATAAAATCAAAGCTCACAAATGCAATATTTAAGTTATAAAAACATGTCTCATATGTCCTTAAAGCATAGAATGTTGGGGTTCTAGCAAATATCTCGGTTTTAAAATAGCTATGAAAACGAGATAATTATTAGTCATAATGTGACGTAAACAGTCAGTACCAAAAGTTGTTATCTTGTTTACTGAACTAGCCATTTTTGTACCTAAATGTAAATCGAATGGCAAAGGGAATACACGGCTAGCATCCTCATTTTTTAGGTTATATATACAAGTCTTGTATCTCCTTAAAGCTTAGAATGTTGGGGTTCTACTAGAAATCTCGGTTTTAGTGTAAGTGAAAAATTCACAACGTTATGGCGGCTAATTCAAACTACACATACGGCAAACAGTACAGTAGACTCACCGTGTTCCGTACAAATTTACCCCTACTTGCGCTTTCAGACACGGCTGTGATAAAAACGAATGGGACTACAGCTAATTTGGCAGCATAAAACTCGGGGGTTGGAAGTTGGCTTCCTCTCAGACTTTGATTGACATGTATTGGACCAATAGTTTTTGTTGAAAAGGGGAAAAACCAGACCCTCCGACGTTGTACGGTAAACCGTGATAAGTCATGATATGCCGTATAGTGTTAGCCATGAAACTCACGGTTTTACGTACAATGATTTTTTCGCCCTTGATGTAGAATTTCTCTCTCAAAACAAGCATTAATATAATATTTTTATGGTACTATACAAATATTATCCTTAACAGTGTCTTAATATCAATGCCTAACCTGTAATGAGGGACGGTTATAAGTGATTCATCACGCACAAACTTTGACTTGGTGTAGCTGTATTTCAAACGCATGAAAGTACAAATATTTAATAAAAAACGTGACAGCAAAAAGGAATATTTACATCCTTCGAAAATATATGTACTGTACTTTCAATTATATTGTATTAACATGTTATAATGTATAAATGTTTGTCAATAGGGCAATATGCGTGAAAAAAATGCTTTGACCCAACTCTACATCTCTCCCTCTCGCGCTATCACAAGCTAGCATTTCCTTCCCCTCGGCTATTTTCTTAAGGGACCCGTCCGACCTCCGTTACTTACCTAAACCATTTAAATACGAAACACGTAAGTTTCTCAAAGTTAATTTTGATGGAAAGTTTGGAAATTTGGCTTTACACTGGTATTTAAAACATAATTAACCTGGTAGTATTTATTTTTTTATTAAGTAAACAAGGTGAACTGTACGGAAAACCGTGAGTGTACGCAACCCGGTGAGTCTACTGTAATGTGTTTTGTTTCTTCTGAAAAAAATTGAAATGCCAACTAGAAACACAACTACTGCGCTCATTTCTTAGGATATGTATGAAAGTCTTATATGTTCTTAAAGCTTAGAGTCTTGGGATTCTAGCAAATATCTCGGTTTTAGAGTAGCTTTAAAAATCACAATGTTAGACTACTTAATGTCAGGTACAGATTAGCACACTGTACTTATGTTAACTTTTAGTACAAAATATTTTACTTACGGTCATAAAATCCTTCTTTTTGTTCATCAAAGGGTCCCAGTAAGGACTTAAAGCATAGTTTTCCCAGGTAAAATCCATCTTGAATGTAAAAATTGCATTTTCTTCCCGGACGTTTAAATGTACTCATAAATAAATGAAAAACCTAGTGTATTTTCCCAGCACTTCTGAACAAAACACTGATGTGAAAAAGGTTCAAAAGCTTTGCAATTTCAGCATATACGTCATCCTTATGAAACAGAGATCTTAAAAATGTGCAAGATTAACAATTTTAACTAAAGACTGACAGAGATAATTTAGGAAAGAAATGTGTTGTTCGTCTCAGGACCCGGATGTAAACGTCATCACGGTGCATTTTTTCTAAAAATATTGTTTTACAAACAAAGCTACAGCTCATTGGCTGTTCACTCAATCACTCTAAAATGTTAGATATATGTGGTCAGCCCATTAGCAACATGATTTGAATTGCTTCCAGCACCCTATCTTAATATATGGCTTTGTAGGGTTCTTTCAAAGAGGATGTAGAAAAATAAAAACTGAAAATAATTATACATTTTCTTTATTTCATCCTTTGCCATATTCACTGTGTATATTTGTTTGAAATGAATTTTACATATCCAAAAATTTCAAGTCTTTTCTTTAAAAAAGTATCAACTATATGTTTGTACTTGCCTCAGGTCCAGTGTAACAAGAGTTTAACTTTGGGTATGTTTTTTTAGGGGGAATTTGACAATTAGGGAGCAAGCCTTAAGAGGTTAAAACTTGCCATCCTTGCCAGAATCTTGACCTGACTGCAGAACACATTGTAAACATATATGACAAATCTGCCTCAATTTGAATGCACAGAGATACCACCTTCTCCCGAGGCCCAATTTCATCTGCTGCTACCAACTCATTTTTTAACCACGATAATGCACGATGTAGAGGAAACAGATCACAGGACACCTAGAAAAAGGATGGTGCAATGCTACAAAGGCGTTGAATAATTAGAAGAAAAACAACTAAGAAGTAATGGCGCCTTCGCCCTGGTTGTCCTTCAGGCTCATATCATCAGCTTCAGTGTTCTACTTCCTCGTCACACTCTATGAAACACACACAGCTTGGTTAATCACAGCTTGGCGACAGTTAACTCTCTTCTGGGAGCTCTGGTTCCCACATTGGGTTTGATGAGAGACAGATGCACCTCGTTGGGGCTGGCAAGGCAGTTGTCTCTAGAACCTTCTCCCCAGTGCCCTGAACACCATGGTCTTGATCAGATAGTGCTGCTGTTCCACAACAACAACATGTTGCAAGGACCTGTATGCAATTACTGTAAGTTATAAATGTTGTTTTTTTTGTACTGCACATGATGGAACCTATGCTAAATTATATTGGAATACTGGGTGCATGGTTGATTGAGTGGGAAAGCATTAACATTACTTTGTGGTAAATTTCCATTTCATGGGAGCTGGCATGAACCTTTTGGTCCCTCTGGACCAGGCTCGAGAACCACTAATATCTCATTGTGTTGAGTTTTTTCTTTGCTGATAAACCTAGTTCCCTTTTGCAATCTACAGTACGCCACACATTTTTAAGATAAGTTCCAAAGAAAATCGAGGTGAAATCACAGGGTGATCCTTGTCTGTCGTCAATCCTCTCCAGGGAATCATACTTCTGACGAAGCGGAGGGCAGTAGAGTTGATGCAGGTAATTAAGCAAACACTAGACGTACCAGCCATCCCAGAGCAACTTACCTGGGCCACTGCCTTCTGTTCATATGCATTAAAGTCTTTTCATCTGATTTGTGCTAATCAAGTGGGGAAGCCCTGTTTTAAAAAGAGATACCTTGAAAGACAAGTGGTTTTAAAGAGTTTGTAGCTCTGCAAATATTCTTCCAACAGGGCAGGGGGTTATTTCATATTCATAACACCTGCAACACATATATAGTATGTAAGAGGAGACTGTCTATAGTTACATCCTGAAACCCTGCATATCCCAGTATAATAAAAAACAATATTTCCACTCTCAAAATAATGAAATGGCTACCTCTGAATGAGGGATATACATGGTGAATGTCAAGTAACCTTTAGCTCAAGGGAACATTTCAATTGAGTTTTCAATATTCAGCATTTTTCCATTTGAGGTAATAATTATTATTTTAATCGGTTTTGACAAACAGCACCTCTTAATGTGTGCACCCCCAATGCATACATTATTCAACATGGCTTCCCATGTTCATTCTTTTTTAAATGAATGTGAAAATTAAAGCTCAATGACCACGCATAATTTATGCTCAATGATCTGTACCCTGTTTCACCCTGTGAATTCCAATATTTAACAAAAAGGCGTATTCACATATACACACAGACACACAGACACACAGACACACAGACACACAGACACACAGACAGACACAGACACACACAGACACACACACACACACACACACACACACACACACACACACACACACACACACACACACACACACACACACACACACACACACACACACACACACACACACACACACACACACACACACACACACACACACACACACACAGCCGTGATTTAATCAACAATTATTTCAGCACTGAGTTGGAATACTTAATTTCTGGCGAAAACCTGAAGTAAATACAAAAAATGTACTTAATATAGTATATGCAGTATATAGTTGGTGAAACTTAAGCAATGGCATATGTGCAGTATTTCAGGATTGTTTGTGGTTGAAAGGAGGCAGATCCAGGGATGTGCAGAACAGAGTTAATTTTACACACAAACACCATAGAGTAACAATGCAAAGACACAAATAGCACTCAGAGTAGTGGTACATATGACTTGATGAAATAAAATGAGTGCAAGAGCACCTTAGATCAACTTAAAATATCTCCAAATGAGCCTAAGCAAACGCTGACATCGAACAGGAACCAACACAGGTGGCTGGGTAAGCAGAAACTAAATAGAATTCTGATTACAGGTGTGCATAATCAAGGTGCGCGGTAGACAAGCATCGACTCAGTAGCAGGGAGAACTGGAATGGCAGATCTGAGGGGGCGTGGGATGGCCGTGACAATGTACAGTTGTAATAAAAATTATTCAACCCCCATTGCAAATCAGGCTTATTGTCAAAGTGTACAGAATGTTAGCTGTTTGCAAATACCAAATCAAATGAAAGCAATGAAAATATTTCAACACAAGACTGCTTCACGTGGTTTCCCGAAATTCACCTCAAAATGCAACTGATCATGACTTCACCTGTCTCCAAATTATTCAACCCCTTCATGGCAAGCATCTTTAGTACTTATTAGAGCACCCTTATGCAGATATGTCTTGTTGCAAATGAGATGCATAGCCAGACACCAGCCTCTGTCAGCAGTCGTGAGGAATCTTAGCCTATCTTAGCAAATGGCCTCCAATTCAATAATATTATTGGGTTTGTGTGCTGCAAATGCATTGTTCAAATCAAACCAGATAATTATACTCTTATGGTCTCAATCCTGTTGTGAATGCATATGTATTATAATCAATATTAGCCTTAAACCACCTGTGAATGCATCTTAAATAGGATTACAATACTTTTTTTATTAAATAAACCAGGTTCCAGGACTTTTCTCCAACCAAGACTTGGTGGAATTTGAGGTATGCTTGAAATCATTGTCCTGTTGGAAAGTCCAATGACGCCCAAGCTTTAGCTTCCTCAAAGGCGGCATGAGGTTTTCTCCTAGGATTTCCTGATACTTCAATAAATTTATCTTGCATTCCACATGTTGCACATTTCCTCTGCCACCTCACCGAGCCCCCAAGTCTTGCTACAGGTCTTTTGCATTCACTCAAGTGTTTTTCACAACCTGCCGTCTCAGAAATCTGGTTGCAGCCGTTGATAGGTTCCTTTTTCTGCCCCGTCCAGGTAGTGTAAACACTGTTCCCTTCACTTTGAACTTGCAAACTATGTATCCAATGATGTCTCTGGGAACATTCAGTGCCTTCTCATCTTTTTGTATCCTGTTCCTTCTTTGTGAAGGGTGATGATCGCTTCTCTTAACTATTTGGACCATTCTTTTGTCATGTTTTTTACATGCAGTCAAATGTGACACTAAACAAACTTATAGCTAGTTCAGATATATTATGTGTTCCAGCTCAAGCACACCTGGTGTAAAAAACTAAGCCCTTGATTAGTTGCATCAGTTGTACTTGAGACAATACCTGTTTTGCATGTTTGTGCTGTTGTTAGGGATTCTATTCATGGGGTTGAATAATTATGAGAGTGGAGAAGTTCTTGTGAGTTGCCTTTTCAGTTGGGTTTGGGGAAACCACTTGAAGTTTTCGTTGTGTTAAGCTATTTCAATTGCTTTTGTTTGATTTGTTAATTACAAAACCGCTGAAAGTCTGTACATTTTGACAATAAACCCGATGTTCAATGGGGGTTGAATAATTTTGATTGCAACTGTAGCTGTTAGGATCACTCCTTATCAGATGTAAATTGACGTGTTCCTTGCTATCACATACACATTTCAATCCAGTATTTGTGAATTAGCAAACTACGATGTTATTTTACTACTGGGAATATCTTGCAGTTTGGACACAAGTTAGCCATTAAACGTCCGACAGTATGCATGCCAGTATGCATGCCAAAGTTCACACTTTAACAATCTCTACAGCAGCACTTTTTAGAGAGGTTATCAACTCTAGACAACTGTGAATTAATTCACCGGCACCCAACCCACACACAAGGGGTCGCTAGAGAGCGACGTGACAACGTACCCATGTCTGACTACCTCCTTGTTTACCGAAGGCAGTGTGGACCAATTTGCGCTGTCCATAGAAATTAAATGTATAGAAGCCTTATTAAACTGTTTGGCGTGCTCATTCGATTAGTACACAAAAAAAATGTCGACTGTCGTTAGTTGTCACGGTAACAAAACGCAAATCGGTTTGATGCGGAAGTAGGGCCCTAGATGTTTGCACTGGAATGGTACATGTAAAAATGGCTGCTGCTCTGTCCATTCAGCTACATTTATTTGCATTGGAATGGCACTTCTATAGATTTAATTTCTATGGCGCTGTCCCATGCTGAGTCTTGGTGCATCGTCAGAGTAGTTTGGGATACTTGAAGCAGGCCAACAACTGTTAAAAATAAGACTGTAAACATTCATGCTAGATGATGTGCGCATACACTCAAAATTCAATGGGATGCCAGCTGCCTCGTGAGGGTAAACAAGTCTCTCTCATGTGGTACACAGAGAAAGTGTACTCTGTGTACACATTTGTAGTGATTTTCTCACCAGCAGCCTGGTTTTGTTGTCTAATGTGGCTATTCTGGAAGTGAGGACTTATTTTCTGTGATTTTACCAGTTGGTATTATGGTCTCAAGGCTTTTCTTCTCATGTCTGACCCATAGGGTTTTGAGGGAGTTTTGTCATTAGAAAAACTTGACTCTTGAATAGATTTTTGCAATCAAAGCTTGTTGAATTTTACACAGCAAGGTCTTCTGCCACCTTACAGTTGTTATATGCAATTGTAGATGTTTTCACTTTTGTATGAAATTTATGCACACTTTCTAATTTGGTTGTTTTAAGGGTCACTGTATGAACGGTATTCTCAGTAACTTGGTTGTATGGATTCAAGTGGTTTAGACAGAAGCTGTACATACCACTGGTGCTTCAGGTTTGTTCTGTCTGGAAGAATGGTCTGACTCGGTATAATAGATGAGCAATGATCAAACATTTGTGTTTCTGATTGTCACACAGGAGATGTATTGGTAGAATTTGCAGATGACTATAAGAGTTCTGTGTAATTTCACATGTAGCACCTGTAAAGATGGTTATGTTAAGGCTTGGCAAGATCTTTGTTGAAATCGAATAAAGTTTCCGGAGTCAGGCGCAGATGGCTCAGTGGGTAGGGAGTCAGACTTGTAGTCAGAAGGTTGCCAGTTCGATTCCCGACTCAGCCAAATGTTGTTGTGTCCTTGGGCAAGACACTTTACCCTAATTTCTCCCAGGTCGTTGATGTAAATAAGAAATTGTTCTTAGTCAACTTACCTGGTTAAATGAAGGTTAAATTAAAAAAATATATATTAAATTGTTCTGTTCATCTCATAACAAGGCAATCAAGACATGTTGGAAAAAATGCCCCGAATAATCATATGGAGCCTACCTATATACAGGTGGGATTGTTGTTCACTGTCTACGTGGATCCCTATCTCTCAATGTCCGGACCCATACCATTCCTGTCCTTGAGTGTCTGAAACTTATAGTTCTTCTATCCATATCTCATAGGAGTGAATAACATACAGTATATGTTCCATACTGCATAGTGTCTGTCCCTAGCTCCTTGCTACCTCCTGGTTCCCTGGGCTCTGAGCTAAAGGGCCTTGACTACTCCCCTCTCCTGCCCTATAGGAAGCCCTGACTCCTAGGATGAGGCCCATAGCATAAGAAAGACAACAGGCCCTACATTAAAGATAGAAACCACTTGCTCCCCTTACCTAACTTCAACATTCTACCTGTGCTCAACCTGTCTTAACTGAACATACAGAATGACTTAAAATCGCTTCTCAACACACCTGTTAAATAAATGTTGTGTATCCATTTCATTCTACTATTAATTAAAAAATATGCACATTCTCTCATATTGCAATACAAACAATTCTACATATTATCTATTTAATATTAATTACAAAATCAAAGAGAGTTGTGATGAGTTTGGACAGCTAATAATCACAAAATACCCAATTGCTCATATGAAACCATGCAGACACTCAAACCTTCCAAGTTATAAAATGAAATGTATCATGGCAAAACACACATGCTCCCTCAGTGTTTCATTGCTGTGCCGAAACACATTCAAGGATCCCTGTTGCTTTGAGCTCCTAAGGTGTTTGGCTTGAATGATGTAGCTGTATCATTAGCAGTAGTTAAACCCCTCCACCGGTGGCATTGTGGCAGACTTAAAACATCACCTAATCAAAGTAAGCCTTCGCAAGATGCTCCCAGATATAATCAGGTAAAAACACAGATGGAACGAGTAAAATCTTGCTGTGTAGGCTACTGATTATTCATGCTGAATGTTTGTTTATCCTTCTGTAGTTGATTTATAGCGTAGTCTGGTGTATGTTACATTAATGTTGTTTTTTGCCTCTGTGTGTTCCCTAACAGCTGTCTTTACTTAAACAGTACTTCTATACATGCCTATATTAATCCAATCAGTAATGAAACTCAACTAACTGAAGCACCACTTTCAATGGGCGATTGATCCACGACAGGCCTTAATAAGTAATGCAGAGTGTCCATATGTCCATCTCCAGAAGTCCAGTCTATATATACAGCATGCAGCCAAAAACTCCAGCACATATGTGCTGATTTCACTGGTTGGCCTAAAAGTCTAAAACATTGGCACAGGTTTTTCTCTTCAGCTCACAGCCCATAGCCATAGTTGCTTTTTGGGGAACCAAGTGAGTTGTGTTGACAGTCCCCAGAAGGGTCCAGAGAACAGCTAGATAATCATAGTAGAAAAGTCATCCGGTTAAAATCTTTCCCTGGGTGTTGATGAATCGTGTTGACACACAGCTGCTGTGCCTAGACTTTATTTTCCCCCCATGGTACCCACAGGCAGCAGTCTAGGTCAGGCTCTGTAAATCATAATGCCTTCTGTTGATATTTCTATCTGGACACTGACACTGAATGAGGAGCTTTTATTATGAAAATGCTGAGTTGATCTCTATCAGTGAGGGATGAATGGATGATGGGATAGAGGAGAAAGGAACTAGGTGTGCGGAAGAGTAGTGGCTTCTATAAACCTCATGCCTATCAATAGAGGGAGCGAAACCAGAAGGGCTTGCAGGTCTAATAGCAATCTTGGGATTGTTGAGCCCATAGAAATTGAATGATTAGAAGTGCCATTCCAATGCAAATAAATGTAGCAGAATGGTCAGAGCGGCAGCCATTTTTACATGTACCATTCCATTGCAAAGATCTAGCTTCCTCATTAAACCGATTTACGTGTTGTTACCGTGACATCTAACGACAGTCGCCATTTTTTGTGTACTAATCGAATGACCAAGCAAAACAGTTTAATAAGGCTTTTATAGATTAGATTTCTATGGTTGAGCCTCTGTTCCTAATTGATTGTACCATATTATTTGCCTCATGGGAATTTAGTCGTCCCATAACATTTGTAATCTTCCCAAATCTTTCTGATTTATTGGGATAATTCCTGTTGTACTAACTGGGTGTGATTTGGAGCCAGCGTGAACTAAATAGTACAATTAGTGTTTGTATAAGAGTACACCTCTTATGTTCCCATTGTCCTTGAAGTGCTATATTTTCTGCAGGGGGACACAAAAGCACGGTTCACTCTGACAAATCTGTTTCTTCACCTGCTTGTTTTTCATTTGGGTAATTCAATCCGCTTCGGTGTGAGAACGTAACCTCTACAGTCGTCTTTGCAGCGAAATTCAATAGATCACCTGCCAGTTGTTTCCACGGTTGATTGGGGAAAAAAAAGAATCAAGGTAATCGTACGTAACATAACCAAAACCAATTGGCTGTATTGGCCCATCAATCAGGGAAGTTTTTAAAACAAGACAGTTCTACTTCAACTTTTATGACTTGGAATAACTCTAAATGGAAGGAGGCAAGTAAAGAGGAAAGGAAGTGGAGGAGAATGCTGTTATGCATATCTAACACTTTGCTGATCCACGGTTGCCTGGGAGGACAGGTATACATTGTAAACTGTGGATATAGTAAAATGTTGATTGACTAATGAGAAAAGTCGGTAACTAGAATCCAGACAGGAGAAGCACTGAGCTATAAATAAAAGGGTAATTATTAATATTGGCACTGGCACTTGTCATTTTAATGAGACCTACCAGGGGTGTGCTGTCTGTCCCCTCATAAAATACTGTGTTCCTCCACGACAAAACTTCGGGATAGTAATTAACCAATCAATGCCTGTCCTGAGATGCTAACACCCACAGTGTACCCCATTTAATCAGAAATGATGACTGGAGCATCTGAACAAGTATACATTGTATATATCATGGGAACTATTGACATAAACAATGTGTACTGGATGCAAAGTAGTATTATAAGGGATTCCACTGTCAAATGATCATGTACACTTGCTTAGTTTACACATTGGTAGCACTTTGCCTGTCAGAGTAATACAATGTCAGTTGTGTGTAATTTTTACACGTACTCTGTTCTAATTTACTTTTACAAATTTACCGCTGTCTATCCTAAACAAGTACTATACGTTTCCTATAAAATTATTCTAGAATAATATTAAAGAAATATAATTGAAAACTTAAAAAAAATCTATAGGATTTGTATAGTAAATTGATTAACAGAAATCTAGGAATATTATACTGTAGCAGAAGTAAATACCATATAAAATATCACATACTAATAGCTCATTATTGGATATTATACAACTCTATGGACATTTTTTTTTTGCTGTAGTATTCCAGAGAGGATATTGGGTATTTACATATTGATCTGAATGCAATGGCCCAGTGTAATGGAATTAGGAATGTACCAAAACTTCACACCAAAGGGTATGATACAGATGGAGCTAGCCAGTAGCATCCTGTTGGATACCTCATGGTTGGAATGTGATCCAGGTACTGTATGTTACCAAGGTATGTTACCAAGGTATGTTACCAAGGTATGTTACTAAGGTATGTTACCAAGATATTTTACCAAGATACTGTATGTTACCAATGTACTGTATGTTGATACAGTATGTTACTAAGCTATGTTATTATGGTATGTTAACCATTTATGTTACCAATGAATGCACCAATCACAGGATCACTGGTTTGAACACAGTTTGGGACAGTTGGGAAAGAGGAAAGGGTAAGCTGTTATCAGCATGCTGACTAGTGCTGAATCTATGATCTGTCATGCAACTAACTAAAACACATTGAAATGAAGAGGCTAGTGTCTACACACTGTGCACAGAAGGCATACCAAACCTCTGACATAAGCCACTAGGCCACTAAGTGACCCCCAACCAAAATGATCTGGTTTTATGAAATCAGAACTGATTTTACCACTGAGATTAAATAGTAGATCAGGTGCAATTTCAAAATCTGATTTTTTTTCTTCTAGCCCATATTTCGTGCCAATTTTGTGATACCCAATTTGTGATTAAGACACTGTTTCATTGCTACAACTCTCAGTGGATATTTGTACTGCAGTACACATTCAGTGCTGTTCTTGTAATCACACCTATAGGGAACACATTCTCCTATTATGCTCACTGGCACCTAAGGTGCCACAAGGAGTTGCTAGAGAGCAACACGGCAGGGCAAACAGATTAAATTACCAATCTGGGTGGTACTGGCCAATTGGATTGGCCTCTACAAGACCCCTGGGCTCCTCAGGAGTTTTTCTCTTGTTATGTCAGTCACTGTTATGTCAGTGACTAAAGGCTGTGGAAGAGGCAGTGTGTGGCAATCAATATGCAGCAGGCATGAAAAGTGACTTTCCAGGTCATATCATTAGGACCCAGACATTCCTCCTTAAGCCTTTGGGAAATCAAACCCAGAGTTAATCATAAAGGCACAAGAGTGTTTTAGGGGTAGAGTATGGAGTACAGTAAGCAATAAGGAAGTAGGCAACAAATGAACTCCCCTTTTTAAAAACTTGCCATTGTGATTTAACTAATAGGTCTTAACTAATCACCATCTTTATTTTTACATTAGATCTTTTTCAATCTGATTGTTCAAAAGATCAATTATAATCATAAATGTAATTACAAAAATCCTAATTGGCCTGTCAATGCAGACATCTTGTAGGTTTTAGTATGCCAAAGGTGTCTATGTTCCTTTACCCATACTGAATAGGACAGGTGAAATGTTATATCTTAGTATGCTTTCAGAAAGGTCCTTTCTCTTTTAGCTCTTGAAAAAATATACAGACCACTGCCAAACGATCAGTGTCTCAAGTTTTACTACAGTATTGATATGTATGTGTTTGGGTAAAATGAAAATGTTTGTTTTATTCCATAAACTACTGACAACATTTTTCCCCAAATTCCAAATATTGTCATTCAGAGCATTAATGTGCATAAAATAACAACTGTTAAAAAAATGCAGTTTTGTCAGACATCCAACAATGTGAAGAAATATGTTCCTATTATTGTTTAAACACCACACTACTTAAGAAGAGGTCCGAAATCAATGTGGAATAATAATAATAATAATTATTATTATTATATCATAATAATAATTGTCTTTCAGGCTTCTTGGCATGCTCTCCACTAGTCTCTAACTCTGATGTTTTCTGACATTAAGTCACTCCTGGCACAAACATTTAAGCAGCTTGTCTTTGTCACATTCCAGAGGTTTCAACTCAGAAAAAAAGTAAACTGACCGTTTTCAGGACACTGTGGGCCTGATTTACTAACACCAGCGCAGTTTGCACTGCGTCTGTTTATGGGAGTTCAGTAATTGCGCACGCTATGCTTCCACATTTAGCGTGGTATTTATCAAACCCGATACCCATTACGCAATCAGCGCATACTCCGCCCTCCATTAGCGCGCCTCTAAAAGCGCAAACAATGGCCCCGTATCATGGATCTCCCTAAGGAAAAAGAAAGCGCAAGCGTAAATTTAGTGAAGATGAAATTAACATCTTAGTGCATG
>JACXGM010012375.1:10374-24148 GCA_016801145.1 Umbra pygmaea | reverse complement strand
TTAGCACAGTGTTCAGTAGCACCGTGTCCTCTGTCTAGAGCACTGCTGTTAGCAAAGTGTTCAGTAGTAACATGTCCGCGGTCTAGAGAACTGGTGTTAGCACAGTGTTCAGTAGCACTGTGTGCCACAGGGCCCTACCTCCTGCCTATGCGTGTTTGCTGTTTCCTGTCTCAACACGACCGGAATAATGGGAACTTTACTTTCATGGAGCTAAAAACGCTCCCCCCTGCATTTAATTATCTTTGCCCCTCCCCCGGTTTCAGTTAACGTCTAGACTGGGTGTTAATGACAGAATGGCACAGCTGCTGGCTGTAGCTAGTGGCAGACCCCCCTCACAGCTGGGGGTGGAGCAGCATGAGCCCCCTATTGTCCTACTTCTTGCCCAACCACACATTGAAGTTTGAGTCAAGCATAAAATTTGTTGTTGCTCTGAGAAACTTTATACCAAAGGCTTTGAGGACTGTGTCGTATTTGTCAACTCCTTCCTCTGTTACACACGGTCCGTTAAGTGTGACCCCACTACAACTACCCCAGCACCACCAGGGCCCTCATACTCAAATCTGGCCCTTGAATCCAGGTCTACTACTTTTTCCGATACAACCTTGTAATATGGCACTTATTTGCACCTGGTACACAAGGTGGGTGCAATTAATGATGAGGTAGAACAGAAATCCAGCAGGCTCCGGCCCTCGTAGAGTAAGAATTCAGTATCCCTGCACCAGGGCCTCCACACACCCCCTGCTCTTTGTTCAGCACCGAGCTCCAAACGCTTGTCAGCGTGCTCTAATCTCCGCACAATGGAACAGTGTAAGGATGCCAGTTATGTTGAACAGGAGCAGAGTTCACCTCAGTCCTCTTCCCCTGGGCCGTTCCTATTTAGCTCGCTCTTTAAAAAAAAAAGGCTCACTTTACCAAAAAGTATGCAGGGAAGTTAAATCATGAGCAGATATGTCGATTGTGCTCGGACCGCTCTCTCTCCTGTATCTTTTTGGCACATTCAGAAAGTGTTTTTTTTTGGCACGCTGAAGGTTGTGGGCTGCTCCTTCCTTTATTCAAATTTCGAGGTAGAGGTGATACACTTATTTATAGCAGTGGTTCCAAAATAATATTCACTTACTGTTGCTAAAACAGGGTTTTGTTTTCTGTGCGAGTACTAGGGCTGAATGATTCTGAGAAAATATCTAATTGCGATTTTTTTTTTTTTACAGAGATTTGATTTGATTTGCAAATATTTATTTTATTAAGTCAAAGCTTCAGTTCAATATTCACTGTGTAAT
Source organism: Umbra pygmaea (assembly GCA_016801145.1). Lineage (NCBI taxonomy): Eukaryota > Metazoa > Chordata > Actinopteri > Esociformes > Umbridae > Umbra > Umbra pygmaea. The sequence goes on along the minus strand of JACXGM010012375.1, from coordinate 22,871 downwards.
AGATGAATCAATGTGATGGAGCATTACACCATGATACATATTACATGCATTTATAATAGGCTAATAAAGGTACACAATAAATAGAAGTGTGCATTAGAATGTAATTAGAATAAACCTAAAATTAGTTGTGCACGATTATGACTTCCCTAGGTAGGCACTGTCATCTGAACCCTATTTACTCTCAAATGTATAGAACCATCTTTAACAAATATTGTTATATTTTTTCAGTGGATAGGTTGTAGTAACACCAATTTATTTTCTTTTGTATAGAAAATTTTTGTTTGGAAAAATTTGTTTTAAAATTGTTGTCTTACTGGATCGGTTCATATGCACATCTTATACAAAAGCCCCCAAAATGCATGGAAAATATCTTCTTAGGAGTTTTAATCTCATATGAGTCCTATAAATGCCTATTATGATAGAAAAATTACTGTTTTACTAGAGGTGTATGTCTTAATTTCCGTGAAAATATAATAATAGAAAGTGCTTCAGTCACCATGATATTCGAGTCACCATGATTTTCGATTCAAGTCATATTTTCCAGTTGTGCTGCAATTCGATTAAAAATTGTTATATAATTTAGAAAACATTGGCCACGTTCCTTATTTAGAACGTAGTAATACAACAATGCATGTTGGCTGCCCTATTAAGAAGCAACTCACTGACGATACAAACACCTTAACAAAACTTGTTTGCTAGTGCGTGTGTGTCGCTCAACTATTATAGTAAACACGTGTTATTTAGCACAATGTTAACCTTTCTCCCATTTGTTGGCATCTACACAAAATAACTTACTAGCCACAGCTGTAGTTAGCTAGTAGTTTAACTATCAGGTGAAAAGCCTAGTCTGACTGCGAAGTGCGACGTCACATGAGCTGTATCCCTTCTTGCCATGACCGGATTGAGGACGGTGTGCACTGTTTTACAAGCATGCAGGCGCAATGAGGTCAATAACTTTAAGAACAGCGCAATAACGACAGATTATATAAATGTTAATGTCTCAATTTAGTTTTTGTCCGTAGGGGAACGCCACGATAAAATGAACTCTAGAAAAGCTGCCTTCATACTACCTTATTTCGATGCACATCTGTGGTCTTAAATCCAAAGTACTGTCATCTTTCTGGACAACAAATGTAACATTTCTCTTGGCTTTTACATGTTTGTTGTTGGTACACCATTGGTAAGAATGACTTTCACACAAGGAGGACTAAGTGAATTTGTAAAACCGTTGACACGAGACTTAACCTGGGCCAGACGAGCAAAAACATTGCAGAAACATTGCAGCCTTTGATTTCCTAATCGCATTGTTTCAATTTTCGATTTCGATTTCGATTTGAAATAGATTAATCGTTCAGCCCTACAGAGTACTCCTTCATTTTACCCAAGCAAAGACTTTTTAGGTATGCCCTGAGGTCCTAGTTCCTCTGGGAACCACTGAAGTATAGTTTATTTACATTTATGTTTCTGTTATACAGCTAAAACTTGAACTGAGTTATAGCCTAGCTACTAACTTACTGACCCCCAGCTCACATCTCTGGTCAACCACAGACTATAATATGGCCATCCACAGACCTACTACTAACATGAGGCTGCTGGGTGCTACTCATTTTGTGTTGTTGGTTTTCCTTCCTCCAGTGTGTAGGCTGTGCTGCCGTGTCTCCATCCTGGCTTCTGCTGTGAGATGTCTGTGAACTGACTGTGTGCTGTGGTTCAGTTTATCAGTGTGGGTGTGAAAACACGGGTGGCTTCAATACATGGGTTATTGTGAGTGTTTTTCTCAGTGTTTTCTAATGCATTCCATGTTAAGAGGATTTTAGCCCTTTTTACTTCTGTAAAAAGATGTCAAATAAAGTGGATAGCTCAAAATTGCTCTCACAATTTGTAATGGACACATGGACCTTTTGTGATTTATATCGAGGAAGGGCTTGATCAAGCCGTCTTCACCAAGCCTCCAGAGAGTATGCTGTGTAGCCAAGCAGTTTGTCCTTCACCTCAATCAGCTCAAGGCTGGGCCCTGGTTTGGAAAGGACACGCTGATGTTCTGGAGATGTCCGCATGCTGGACATACAGGGACAGAATAACGGAAACTCCTAAATATATTAATATCAAGGTTCTAATATTGAGTAGCCACCCCCTGCCTTCAGTACAACATGTTCTGCACTGTGTGTTGTGGGATACTGCTCCATTCTTCAAGAAGAGGGTGCACCTGGTCCTGTAAAATGGCCTCCTTCGCTGGCTGTCATACCACCATGCAGAGCAGTCATCATACCTAATGCCTCCCATGAGATGGCTGCACGTACTATTATGGACCCCACCATGTGTCATATTTGGCAGCAGACATCCTGCTATAAATGCCTCCTTTTGGTTTCTCCAAACAACGCAGTCTTTTCCATTGCTCAGTAGTCCAGATTTGTGCTCCTTTCGCCAAGTAATGCAACTTTGTGGTTTGGCCTTGGATAAAAAATCTAAATTGCAGCCCGGCCATAAATTCCATCTTTGTGAAGTTTATGACGTACCGTTTTTGTTGAGGCTGGGTCACAGTGGTGATGATTCAATTGTGTGGTAATTTGAGGCCGTGCTTTTGGGGGATTATGAAACTTTTCCGTTAAGGAGCCGTCTCCCTGTCGGTCAGCATCAACTTGCTACTACTGTTCCCCTTTGCCGATGTGCAGTTTGTACTGTTTTAAGTGATTCCTTTGCAATTAAGGCACTGACTATTGGTCCTCTCTGTAACTCTGTTGCCTTATGTTGCTTTTAACTCTGATAACAAAGTGCTAATTATCAAACTTCTTTTTTGAGCTTACCCATATGTACTGCTAATTGACAATTGCCCTGATGTGAGCTCTGCAGTGGTGTAATTGTGATTTAGTTTATTCAAAGAAACAGACCTTTTCCATGTGATGTTTTGTTATTTTGTCCACCCCCTGTGTATGTTGTCAATGGGAGTTGGACTGACTGGACATTCATCAGGCTAAAGAAAATATGCAGTAGTATACACAAACCTTGGCCGGATTCTATCTCTCTTCCTTTTGTATTTCAAATATGTGTCTGACTATGTTCCTAGGCTCCAGATTAGGCCCATGGGCTCAATGTGGGTTGTTTTTCCCTTATCAGAGTTTACTGCCTCACCTCTGTAATCTGCAGGAAATTCCAGTGTGTGAGTGAGAACTTGGATACACTCCACTAAGAGTTACTTACTGGCATCTCCCGGGTCAGATCGACGCACCTACTACGCAAACACACACACACAAACCACACTGCTGCTGACTGTGTGTGTGCGTGCGAAGACCACACAAACTCACTCTACTTTTTCCGAAAAACACAGATTTAACATCACTTAGAGATATTGATTCAACACACACAGCTGCTGCTTCAGACGGGAACTAGAAAGACGTTTGCTCAGGCCAATTTATATTTCCTGTAAAAAAATGAAGCTCTTCCAATAACACACACACACACACACACTACTGCACTGTGCACGTAGATACACAACCTGTACAGATGACACATCACACATGCCTCGGTCGGCAAACACATCGCTGTAAAACTATGGGAATCGTTTCCAAAACTTGGGTGGGGTGTTGTGGCCACATCTGTCATGCTCAGTGTGGTGCAATTTGTATGTTGTGGGAAATGGTCAATTTAAGGGAAACTGATTGAGTAAGAGTATGTGGGAGGGTGACTGATTCAAGTGGATCCTAAAGGCCAAGGGCGTGGGAACGAGTTTGATATTAGGGGACACACCATATATTTTTCATAACTTTCTTATTATGGGGGGGACCACATTGCCTGTCTGGTAACATGGGGGGGACATGTCATAGGTCATAGGTCATAGGTCATAACACTACCTTGGGTGAGAACCTGCTGAACCTTCATACTGGTTATTCTAATGGGACAACAGGATTGTTGTGAGACTCAAACATCATTACTGCATATTTCTTGTTTCTTTTCCTTTTAAACTCTCAACTTGTGAAGAAAGTTCTGTAAAGTTTCTGTGTAGCTAGTTTGGCTACTTAGTAACAGCCAGTCCTAGTTCCACATTAGAGAAAATATATTTTCAAAATGTGTAATAACATCCTGAAATCTGATGTTGGGGAAAATGTGTATTGTAAATGTTCAGGCAATATGTGAATTAATTCAACCAGAGCTTGCTTGCCTTGAGGTTCCAGGTGTGACGTGCCATAGTTAGACCAGCTTTCCAATGGTTTATATCAAGAATGAAGAGACTTGAACTTTCATTGTATAAAACAAACGTTCTCCAAAACTCAAGTATACTAAACTGAAGTTAATTTATGATCACTAAATTTAAAATCAAAGTAAATGAATTGCATTCTTAATTATGTTAATACATTCCTAATTGCGGTCAAAAACTGTATGGAACCTCAACACCCGAGACCTACCTGAGCACAAAAAACAATAAATTAAAAAGGTATGGGGAAAAGGAAATGGGGGGGGGGAAGTGGTGCGGCAAGGGAAGGTTCCATTTAAGCAAATCCATAATAAAAAAATAGCAAAACCTTATGTCAACACTAAACTGAATTTGGCTTCTACAATAAATGTTTTTTTATTTTGCTGTAATTGATAAATATCATGTTCTGGCCCAGATGTCAGTATGCAAAAAGAGTTTACAAACAGCATCCGAGACCGTTTCTAATAGAACAAAAGAAGACTAGCTGCTTTGGGGGGTAAACACAAACCAGAAAAGGGAGATAATTAACAGACATGTTTGGAGTAAAGCCCTCTTTCTACTTTTCCTACGTTTCGGGTGTTGAGGTCTGGCGACGCTAGGCCTTTCAGGGGTCTGTCTCATGGAGGCGGCAGCCTGAACCCCCCTCTGTTTTTAAATGTGTTGCCATTTGTTCTTTCCTTAACAGTTTGGGTTTCTCCTCATGTCACACTGATTGGTTTTGATTGGCCCGGCCATTGTAGACCAGTAATAACAGTATGAGTCTTGTATTCAGCGTGTTGTTCTGGATAAACCAGGCTAAACTGCCATTGTCCCTGGATCACTTCAAGCTCAGACACTCCACTGGCATCCCAGTCTGTCTTCTCTCAACCTACCTGGGGACCAATGGATTTGCCCCCTCCCACCCACCTGGGACTGTTCCGTGTGAATACCTTCCCTGCTGATGTAGCCTAATAAATCTAAAGAAATGGCTTTGTTAGCTTCTTGCTGAAGGTTTTTCTCTGTTCAACCTGGAATCAAATTACCTGCTCTGCGACAGCACCCAACGGCCTAGTAGCTGAGGACAAGCTGAGCCTTTCAGCTTCTAAATGTCTGTCATGTCCAAATTAAGCTGGGTCAGCTTTGGTACTCACCAGCTCTGCGGACAACCAGAAACAGGTCCAGAACATAGATGCAGTAACGAGGTTAATAGAACTCCACCCAAACATTGGAATCGTTTGACCGGTTTTCCGTTGCATTCATTGTATTGCGGTGCTTCACCACAGCAAAAATAATGCTGCCACAAGAAAAATGTATAAAAAACACATCTAGACATAATAAATGTATTAGACAAATGAATTTAATTTGTGTTTCACCTAGATACTCTTTCAGGTTATGACAATGTTTTAAGGTTATTGAGCTCGTTGTGCTATTACCTGCATGCGCGAGAAACAGAGCACAGTGTTCTCGTGCCAATCAATCTGGTCATCATGCACTGTGTGCACAATTATTAGGCAGGGTGAATTCTCAACAATTAATTTGATTACTGAACAGCGCTGTTGGTCAATCCACCTCAATAACGGTCTGGTTAGGTCTGGTGAGGAAGGGGGCTATGTCATTGTTCTTTAATATTTGAGGCCTTTACTGGCTATCCATGCAGTGGAGTACTTCGATGCATGCAATGGAGCATTGTCGTGCATAAAAATCATGGTCGTCTTGAAATATTCAGACTTTCCTGTACCACTGCTTGAAGGAAGTGTCTTTTAAAAACTGGCAGTAGGTTTGGGAGTCACAGGTCTTCTCAAATCTTCTGCAGTTAAATTGAATCTTTCTCAACACGTTTCTTGTGACCCTGTTGACTATTTGCAAAAAACTTTTAATGGTTCTGTGATCTTGCCCCAATATCTTTGTAATTTCAAGAGTGCTGCATCCCTCTAAAAGACTTGTCTTTTTTGTCTTTTTCTTTACTTAGTTAAATCTATTTTTTGGCCCATTTTGCCTGAGGAACAGAGGCTGCCTAATTATGCACACCTTGATGTGGTGTGTGGATCGCCACACCCTCCCTCATTACACAAATAGACATCACCTGATATGCTTAAATCCAATAAGCATTCCAGTTTATATGTCCAAATCCCACTAAAATCATACAATTATTTAACACAGGAAATTTCACCAAAGTGAAGGTTCCATAATTATTGGCACTGCTTATTCAGTACTTAGTGCAACCACCTCTGGCTAGGACAACAGCATGGAGTCTCTTCCTATAATGATTGACAAGGTTAAGGAACACATTTGGAGGATTTTTGGACCATTCCTCTATGCTGATACTTCCAAGATCCTTCATATTTTTGGGCTTAAGCTTATCTACTGCCCTCTTCAATTTAGCCCACAGGTTTGAGATTGAGATCCGGTGACTGAGATGGCCATGGCAGAACATTGATTTTGTTGTCATGGAGCCATTTCTGTTTGTATCTTGAGGTATGTTTTGGGTTATTGTCTAGTTGGAAAGTCCACTTATGGCCAAGTCCCAGCCTTCTGGCAGACGAAACCAGATTGTCAGCCAAAATTGCCTGATACTTGGTGGAATTCATTATGCAATAAATCTTGACCAGTGCCCCTTGGTCTCTGGAGTTAAAACAGCCCCAAAACATCACTGACCCACCACCATATTTCACTGGGTATAAGGTGCCTCTCCTTGTATGCATCTATTTATAAATTTAGTTAGATAAAAATATGGGTTTGATGCTTGGATGGATGTCAACCTAAATAATGTTCATGTCAACATTAACAATTTACTGCATTACAGCTAAAACGATTTGTTTCTACACCCACCGATTTCTATTACGTAGCTTACTATGCTACCAGACAATTAGAATGGGCACTAGCCATTAGCTGTCACTTTTCTTAAGCTTAAAAGGACAATTTGCGTTCCAGTCAATCTTTTACCACATCTATAGAGAACTAACCATTCCAACTACCCTAGATGTTCCAGTGACCTTCTCAACACATTTATTTATAGAGAACTAACCATGACAACTACCCTAGATGTTCCAGTGACCTTCTCAACACATTTATTTATAGAGAACTAACCATGACAATTACACTAGATGTTCCAGTGACCTTCTCAACACATTTATTTATAGAGAAGTAACCATGACAACTACCCTAGATGTTCCAGTGACCTTCTCAACACATTTATTTATAGAGAACTAACCATGACAATTACACTAGATGTTCCAGTGACCTTCTCAACACATTTATTTATAGAGAAGTAACCATGACAACTACCCTAGATGTTCCAGTGACCTTCTCAACACATTTATAGAGAACTAACCATGCCAACTACCCTAGATGTTCCAGTGACCTTCTCAACACATTTATTTATAGAGAACTAACCATGACAACTACCCTAGATGTTCCAGTGACCTTCTCAACACATTTATTTATAGAGAAGTAACCATGACAACTACCCTAGATGTTCCAGTGACCTTCTCAACACATTTATTTATAGAGAACTAACCATGACAACTACCCTAGATGGTGAAGGACAATTTGTTTCCAAGCATGTCTGTAACATTTTTGTTTTTTCATAGCTTGCCACAACAGATGCTTTTAAAGCGGCATATGTTTTTCTCTGTATTGAATCCTGTGTTAGACAAATGTACTGGAGAGGTGATTCACCATTAATAGGTTACAACTAGTTTAAGAGTAGATTGGCAACTAATAGTTTGAAATTAATAGTTACATGATTGTCATTATAAATTGGAATCTGAATGCTTATTGGCTGAAAGCCGTGTTGTACAAGACCTCATAGCAGGGGTATGACCAACATTTTACTGTTTTAATTGTATTGGTAAAGGGTTTGTAATAGCAGAAATGCACTTTGGATTTGAGATATTGCCTGTTTCACAGCAGAGTTCCGTATGCTGGCACTGTATTGCCCAAGTTTGGACAAGTTTTTGCTGTTCAAGACTTAATTTACCCCTGTGACTATGAACAGGCCTGTGTGGATAAAAATGTGTTGTAAATTATTTGATCGTGCAACAAAGCTTTTGGCTTACTTTGAGTGGCAGAACGCCTCAGGGAACATGTGACTGTTTGGTTTCATCAGTCTGGCATGGCCTCACAGGACAGGCTGTCTCTGTGTTGGTCTCTGTGTTGGTGTGTGTGTGTGTTCATCTGTGGTGGTGGATCTAGTTTCAGCCTGGGCCGTCTTTCTGCTGCTGAGCCCAAGTCTGTCCTCTCTGACTTGGATGTTGGAGGATGTCCTAGCTAGTAGCAGTTAAATAAAGGTGAATGTAGGTTAATCTGAGGCTAGTGCCAGTTAAAAATATGTGAATCTACAACTCCAATTCTGAAAGTTGGGACTGTATGGAAATGCAATCAAAAAAGTATTTTGAATATTAATTTTCACCCTGTACTATATTGAAAACACATTATGAACACATTGTGATGTCTTTACTTTGTGCATCTAATTATTTGATTGCGCTGCAAGCACACAAAGATTGTTATTTTTTTATTATTATTATGGCTGTAATGTTACACTGGTACGTAACCATACGGTACGGGGTGCTATTTACGGGTTTGCATATGAACCCAAAAACGTAGAACATTAAATTATATATAATAATTTTATATATTATAAATAAATGCCTAGCAACTTTGCACACATTGTCGAAATTGTAATCATTGTTAGCACTTTTTCAATTTTGTGAGCGTAACACGAGAAGGAGATCTAGACCTTCAATGGCGAGTGGTGGCGATGAATCATCATGGGAGAATTCTCTGCTTCATCTACAGGCAACTAGACTAATATTGCTAAATGTCAGTCTTGCTTGTTATTATTATATATCTCAGACATGTACAGAAAGCAATTAAGAACATAACACCCACGTTTTGTGAAACATTTCGTCTGCGTGTCGGGAAACAATTGTTGCTCGTATGGGTTGCACTTAGGGCTGGTCGATTGCTAACACATGATATCACTGTATTTCTAAATTTAAAAGGTAACACTGTATTTGATGGTATTATTGCTTTTAATAAGCTTTCTCAGATGGTTTTACACTGTTCTGACAAGTACAACTGACAGCGAATAAAGTAGAAACATTGGATGAACTTTTAAACCTGCACTATGTAACTTTTTTGAAAACTATAAATACAAAACCACTGATTTTAGGACTTTAGGAACTAGCATATTGGATCCAGTGGTTGAGAACATCACCTTAAAAATGTTCAAAATATAGATAATAGTAGAATAGCTACATCTACATTTCACCTAATTAGCAACAAATGCATATTATGGACCAGATAATGTGTATTTTTGGAAATTGGTTATTGTCCCTGTATTATTCCTGTGTTCAGTAAAAACATTTATATAAAAAACCTACTTAAAATTTGGGCCGATTGGACAATGGAAAGTTACATATTGCCGCTTTAAACACTATCAAAAAGGAATTCCAATAAGTAACTTTAAAAACCAAACTCTGTCAACCCAGGGTCATCTTATTATGTGTGCTTAGAAGAACCTGACGACTAATTGTCAATCATTTTCGACAATAAGCCAAAAAATCACACTTTGGTTAGAAATTGAATGTCTAAAATGTTGGATAGTCAAAATCCTATAATTCTTCATATTGTTTGAAAGCTGTGTGATTACCGGCATGTTTTTATCAGCTGATCATCAAACGTGTGCCTCACACTGACAATGTTGAAAGGGTTCTGTAAGATTTTGTGGTTGAACAAGTAAAAACTGCATACTTCAGAGTCCTTTTGTGAGCTACTTATTAATGCTCTACAAGCAAGGGCGTAGGAGGGAGTTTGATATTGGGGGGACAATTATTACATTTATATCAAATTGTTCTTATTGGGGAGGGACCAAATTACATGCTTCTAATATTGCTGTTCGGTTGACTGGCCCTGGATCCCAGGCACCTTCTCCAGCAGCTGAAGCCCAGCAGCCTGTTCATTCAGTGGAAATCAGCGTTTGAATCGACAGTCTGCAGACGCCGACAGACATTGATCCCTGATTGTTGAATGTGCATTCAGCCAGTCTAACCTCTTGCCTCTGCAGCCCTGCGGTGCAACTGCACCAACTGTGAGAAGTCTGGGTACGAGTGTGTGACCGATGGAGCCTGCATGGCCTCCACCTCATTCATCCAGGGCCGTGAGCAGCACATCCGGATCTGTATCACCAGGGACAGCCTGGTCCCACCGGGACAGCCCTTCTACTGCCTGAGTGCTGAGGGACTGCTCAACACACACTGCTGCTACACCGACTACTGCAACAGCGTTGACCTCAAGGTCCCCTCGCGTGAGTCCAGCTCCTTACTTATGTGTGGTGTCCTTCATTGGCCTCAGGGATCTGTCTGTTCTCCATCTGCACTCAACTGAAGAGGCTGAAGGAAACCAGTGGGTAGACATTCACCATGTTACCTTCTCCGACCTCTTCGTATCAGTGCAGATAAGGAGGGTACAGTCTCTGTGCACTGCCTGTTTGGGTACAGTCTCTGTGCACTGCCTGTTTGGGTACAGTCTCTGTGCACTGCCTGTTTGGGTACAGTCTCTGTGCACTGCCTGTTTGGGTACAGTCTCTGTGCACTGCCTGTTTGGGTACAGTCTCTGTGCACTGCCTGTTTGGGTACAGTCTCTGTGCACTGCCTGTTTGGGTACAGTCTCTGTGCATTGCCTAGACTGATAATTGAACATTGGTATTTGTATCACTAACGCCTTCTGAATGTGTCCCTGCGGACAGCCCCAGTGAAGCCAGGGGAGCTGGGCTGGATGGGCTCTGGGAGCCCCTGGGGGCCAGTGGAGCTGGTTGCTGTGATCGCAGGACCAGTCTTTCTCTTATGCATGCTGCTTATGGTTGGAGTGTTCCTTTTCCAATACCACCAGAGGGCCTACAGGTGAGTAGGGTTACATGTAGGGACCTGGTCACAGGTTTCATGTTTGGTTTTTTGATTGCATAAAATGCACTGTTAAGCTTAAACATTGATTTTAATGTAATCTACGAATGTGACATGTTTGTTTACAAATGTAAACAACTTATGCCTGTACAGTCAGTCAATTTGGTGAAGAACTGGTCTGTATCTTCTGTCTCAGCCCATAGGTGTTTGAAACCAAATCTTTGTACTTTCTGTCATTTATTCTTTTTTCTTTTGCAGCCACAGACAGAGGCTGGAGGTAGAGGATCCATCCTGTGAACACCTGTACCTGGCCAAGGACAAGACCCTCCAGGACCTCATTTATGACATGTCCACATCCGGGTCTGGCTCTGGTGAGTACACTTCGCCTAAACTACTCAGGTTATGACACAACTGTTGAGCAAAGTATACCCTGGCTTGCCAGCAGAAGTATTACATACAGTAAATTTATGGATTACTGTTCAGCATTAATATTGTGAAGCCTTTTCTTAGTAGAATAGATACAGATCCAGGTTAATAACATTGTAGTATAGTGAATAGCTGACATCCAAATGGCTTCAGTATTCCTGACTCTGGGCTGTTCTCTGCTGCCCCCTGCAGGCCTGCCCCTGTTTGTGCAGCGTACGGTGGCCAGGACCATTGTCCTCCAGGAGATCATAGGTAAGGGACGCTTCGGGGAGGTGTGGCGTGGGAAGTGGCGTGGAGGAGATGTGGCAGTGAAGATCTTCTCGTCCCGGGAGGAGCGCTCATGGTTCAGAGAGGCTGAGATCTACCAAACTATCATGCTCCGCCATGACAACATTCTGGGATTCATCGCTGCCGACAACAAAGGTGAAAATCTTTTCACCATTAAAACACTCACTAAACAGGCATCCATTTTAACTGGAGCCATGCCTAGTGTTATTGGTTTTGGGTGCTGTTGTGGACTAAAGAATGTCATTTTGCTTTCCCGCCGTCTCTCCTCAGATAATGGCACGTGGACCCAGTTGTGGCTGGTGTCAGACTACCACGAACATGGGTCTCTGTTCGACTATCTGAACCACTATGCTGTCACCATCGAGGGCATGATCAAACTGGCCCTGTCTGCTGCCAGCGGCCTGGCTCACCTGCACATGGAGATCCTGGGCACCCAGGGTACAGCACAACTGAGAACACGTTCCCCTTTATAGTGAACACATCTGAGAATATGTTTCCCTTTATAGTGAACACGTCTGAGACCACGTTTCCCTTTATAGTGAACACGTCTGAGACCACGTTCCCCTTTATGGTGAACACGTCTGAGACCACGTTCCCCTTTATGGTGAACACGTCTGAGACCACGTTCCCCTTTATGGTGAACACGTCTGAGACCACGTTCCCCTTTATGGTGAACACGTCTGAGACCACGTTCCCCTTTATGGTGAACACGT
>JACXGM010012375.1:0-10274 GCA_016801145.1 Umbra pygmaea | reverse complement strand
GGTCCAGGTAGCTAGATGTGTTGGTGGAATAATTCCAGGGAATTTAATATGAAAGGCTTTGATAAGTTGGCTTAGACATGAAGGCTTGGATAACTTTTTGCTGTGTATAGGTATTTTCTTAACAAAAAGTCCCTAAAAACGAATGTCCTTAATAAAATAGTTTGTCATTAAAACGTAATAACATCAATGACCTGGTTTCAATATGTTGGTGTGCTTCTGTGCTCCCTCCATTCCAGTCTTCCAACTCAGTGTGTGTTCTTCACTAGGTAAACCTGGCATCGCTCACCGGGACCTTAAATCTAAAAACATCCTGGTTAAGAAGAACGGCATGTGTGCTATCGCTGACCTGGGACTGGCAGTACGACACGAGTCCATTACTGATACTATAGATATCGCTCCTAATCAGCGTGTTGGCACCAAGAGGTAAAGATAACGATCAAGGCATTACAGAAGCCACCCTTTTACATTGTAGATAAAAGAAATTAAAAAAATTATTCAACTCTTTAAATGAATATAGCCCTTTTAAAGCTACACTATGTAACGTTCCTTTAATTTGTCCTATTGGCCCAAATTTTATGTCGATTTTTTTAAAATTAAGTTTCATATATAGATGTTTTTACTGAACACAGGAATAATACAAGGACAATATAAACTATTTCAAAAAATACACATTTTAATCCATAAAATGCATTTGTTTCTAATTAGATATTATGAAATGTCAATTTTGCTATTCTACTATCATGTGTATTTTGTATATTTTTTTTAAGTTGATGTTTTCAACACCTGGATCCAATATGCTAGTTTCTAATGTTTACTAGTCCTGAAACATCGTTTTTCTTTTTTTTCTCGAACAGTTACAGTGCAGGTTTAAATGTCAGTAATTTAATTGATCTACTACACACTTGAAGAATGCTGGTGTTCACTTGTATGCACTAATAGTACACACAATAATGGCAAGGCTAATTTCATTGCTGTACCTCTTCCAGCTCTTTCTTTGAGTTAAAACATCGCTGTATTTTCAGGTATATGGCCCCAGAGGTCCTGGATGAGACCATCAACATGAAACACTTTGACTCGTTCAAGTGTGCAGATATCTATGCCCTGGGGCTGGTGTACTGGGAAATAGCACGTCGGTGCAACACTGGAGGTAACACTGACCGGGTCTCTGGTTCCTCTTACTGCATGCGATCATTTTCATTGTTGTCGTTTAGCAGGCACTCTTATCCAGAACAGTTTACTACAACAAAGTAAATGCTAGTAGAAGAAGTTGAGGATCAGTTTATAAAAGGCATGGTAGAATCACTCATTCTGATCAAAAGAGTACTTGTTTGGATTGTGGTTTGTAGCTCACTAGTTTTTAGGGATAGTGGTTTTTAGCTCACTAGTAGTTTGTGTTCTGCTGTGCTATGTGAAACAATGCAACCTGTCAGGAACCACCATCTGGTCCACTTCTGGCAGATCATGACGGACCAGACTTGTCTTTGCTTAATTTCCCTATTAAGGTATCCATGAGGAGTACCAGCTGCCCTACTTTGACCTGGTGCCCTCTGACCCCTCCATAGATGAGATGAGGAAGGTGGTGTGTGACCAGAGGCTGAGGCCAAACGTGCCCAACTGGTGGCAGAGCTACGAGGTAACCAGAAGCCCCTTGCACGTATCATACTAGGAAAATCACTGGACATTTCCAGTACAGTGGGTGGTGTTGCCCTAATCTAACGCTGTCTCCCACTCCCCCCCCCAGTCCCTGCGTGTAATGGGTAAGATCATGAGGGAGTGCTGGTACCCCAACGGGGCGGCCCGGCTCACCGCTCTACGCATCAAGAAGACCCTGTCTCAGCTCAGTGTAGAGGAGGACGTCAAGATGTAACGGGGACTGACTGCTGAGCCATGTAGCTAGCTGGAGATGCACATCCAGGTGGCACCTTCTACCCACTGTGGTGCACCACTTTGGACCAAGGATCAAAGTGGTGCACTATGATGTAGGGAATATGGTGTCATTTGGGACCCGGATAAAGAGGACTGACACTACAGGGGAAAAGAACATTGGAATGAGACTGAATCCTGCCAGTTTAAAAGCCACACTCCAAGTTGTGACAAGGCCTACCTCACCTTTTTAGCCAAAACTACTGAACCCCCCACTCACTAGCTCCCTGTTTTTAGTTTTGCCTCCCTTACGGTATAAAGCCAACCTACTGTCCTTCCTCTCCATTCACAACAGAACTCCCGCTGTTAATAGACATTGTCACACCAACCGCCCTGGTTACTTTTAGTTTTGTTTCCGAGGCAGGTATTATAACTAGTGTATAGTGACAGAAATCTTGTTTTAAATATTTTTTACATCTTTTGACAAAATGTAAAAACAAACAAAAAAACAATAGGACTAGCTACATCTTGATCTCATATTCCATCTGGATATATATCCACATTTGTAAGTAAATGTGTTTTGTCTGATTTGTTTGTTTTCATGGCAACATTGCTTTTATTTGGTTTTTGGGAGAGTGTAGCAGAAGCCCTTTGTGTAATCATCGATACTGGATGAAACCATCTGTATGACAGTATAATATGTTCAATAGCTATTTCTCATTGTATTATAGACAGACTATAGCCCTTCATATACAGCATTAAGGACACTCACAGTGCGATGGACAACTTTTCATAGTTGCAGTAATTTTATTCGCCTGTAAATCCTTAAATCGGATGCAGTGTGCCTTCTGCTACCTAATTACCCCACCAAATCATGTTGCCCTAAATGCAGGCATGTCAAATCTCATTTTACAGTTGGTTCAGTTCGTTGTTAAATGTGGCAGGGATGTTGTATTTTAGTTTTTATTTATTTGTTAATAGTTTCATATTTTGATTGATCTACTGTGAGAGAGGATGTGACGAGGCTCAATGTCTCCGACCGTGTTGACGTGGAATGGTCCGTCCTCAAGTGACTGTCTGTCTTTTCTTTCACTCTATACAAAGTCCTCAACATTAAACCTGTGGGTGGTCCAGCACACTGCATTAATCAGTCGAGGTGTAAACAAGAGCAAAGATATGATGCATGTTCAATCTAGACACTACTGATGATGGTTAAATTTGATTTTGTAAATAAAACGGGCATCAGTTTTCATCTATGCTATGGTGATTTTTATAATTGCATCTTCAATGGTACTTTTGGACACAGGTCGCGAAGAGCTTGTCCTTACTGAGCGCAGAACACCAAACCTTTTATGTCCTTTCTTGGATGGTAGCTATCTTACTTCTGACACTGGAATAGTTGATGATATTGTGATGTAACTGAGGTCATACGGGATCTCACCATTGTATATTTATTTCTGTATGGAACAGGGCACAAGGATGACTTGGATGTGTGTAATGTAATGGTTATCAAAACTTGAAATGGGCTTTTTGGAGCAGTACAAAATGTGTTGTGATTGTCCTCGTTTCCACGTCTCAACACTGGGACCTCTGCTTGTACTCAAGTAAGAGATCAAAAAATACTTAAGAAATTGTGCGCAGTAAGTATTTTTCCTGATGCAAATCTGGGAGTTTATACCGTGCCATGTGTATATTGCTGCTGCTGCTGTAACGTCACACAATATGACCGATGCTGATCGCTCTGGTATGACATCACATTTTACTGCTCTGATTTTGTTGGTAACAGGTATAATGGCATAAAGGCATTTCAGGTGTTTGTGGTATATTGCCAATATACCATAGCTATGGCAACTGCTATGGGTTGTGCCTGAGAGCAGCTCTTAGCTCTAGTGTATTGGCCTTATGACACTGTTCTTGATGCCTTAATTATTTGTTTTGTGAGAACCAAATATTCCTTTTTATGTTTTATTTTGTTGCCATGGGAATATTGTTTTACCATCACTCGCCCTGTTCCTACTATATACACCTTCAATATTTCGATCATGTTAAACCAATCTTTTTGGGAACTAGTTAAATGTAAATAATGTTAGGCAATATACTGTAATAAATACAAGTTTTTCTTAATCTGTGTTTTTGAATGTCAATTCAGGTTTTGTAATGCAAAGTCATCAGCAGAAATGGAGTTAATAAACAATACCAGATTTATATTTAAAATGCCTTTTATTTTCTTTTACAAGAAATAAAAGCAGAGACAAATAAATGATGGTGAAAGGGAAGGAACGCTGTATAGAAAGATGCAACCTCTGGCGTCGTCAAAAAAAATATGTACAATTCAAAATTATATCCATACAAAACATGCCACATACAATAAAAATGGTCATATATTTATTCATATTCCCTAAAAGTAACTCTGCTGTACAGATGCAACAAACATCTCTTTAAAAAGTAGGTCAGATTTTAAAAAAAATTGCAAATCTTTCAGATATGCAGAGAACTTAAAGGTAATTCAATGATAGAATGAAGAAATTTAGGCTAAAATCCAGTGAGCGGCAAAACGTCTTATCTGTTGAAATATAAACATACCAAGAAAAAAATATATCAATCACTGCCTCATACCTTAGCAATATCTACCACTTTTAGAGAAGTACTCCATTCATTTACTATTGAGTGCAATTCATTCTCAGGTACGCAAGTACAGGGTTAACTTTGAATATTTAGTCATAACATACATCAGGCTGAGTAGCCAATTTCACAAGGTATACCAACACATTCACGTCTATAGGGAAGATAAAAGAAACAAAACATGAATCATACTTAATATCCTAGACAGGGAGGAGTTCAAGAATTTCCATTTACTATTAATCCAATTGGGACCAATCAGGGGATAGATTTTGGTAAAATTGACAAGCAGTAGCATAAATAAAAAATAAACAAATACATGAACAATTTTACATAAATACACAAATCCCCATTGTACTGCTTTTATGCAATAAGTGAGTTCAAAATGTAATATCATGACAACTTTCCATAATGGTTAGACTCTCTTATTCCAGCTGTGGCTTCACATCCAATTCATTAGGGAAGACCAGAGATGTTCAGATACCTATTTTAACAAACTGTCTTTGAAAGCTTATAGCAAAAAACGCTAATAGAAAAACAGGTAAATGCAAAAACACTCTGGTTCATATACATAAAGATATTACTTAGTTTGCCATTTTACATATATTTATATATATATACATACACACACAACTTAATCTTTCTGATAAAATGATATCCAGTGGTTGATTTCTTTCAATTTTCTTTCTCTACAATTTTAGATTTTTATTGATTAAAAAAGGGCTTGGGTAAAGAGTTTGTTGCCCCCTATTGTATATATACAGTTTGTACACTTTTGCATTTACCTTACGTGAGGTCAGGGTACAGGTGGCAAATGAAGGAAACAAAGTAGTATGGGAGATGTCATGGAGAACTCACCACTCTTTAAAGATTTACTTTGTATTAATTTACTTTAATAAAAAAATGCCCTTTTTTACAAGTCTTCCCCTGCCATTACTTCAAGCCTCCAGTAGAGTAGACAGTACTACAACTAGAAAACCACAATACAGGCATCTATATAAATACACCTAGCGGTGGTGTGGTCAGGCAAGGGCCAGCAGAGAAAGACTCACTACAGTAAAGTTTACAACAGTGGAGAAGTAAACTAAGGTTTACAACGTTCCACTACGTGATTAAAAGAGGAAGAGGCTAGATTCATGGTTGAGAAAACAAAAAGGTCAAAATTCTGATGGGATTTGAAGGACTAACAAGTGAAAAACAAACGGGATAGTAGTCTATTCTTGCATCATTACCCACTAGCTTTCTGCTTAACGTGTGACCTGAATGCATGAAGCAGCGAGCGTAGATTACATTTCCTTCACTCATAGTTAGTTGGACTTCACCGCCAAAGACAACTTATTAAATTAGCGCCCGTCACCCTTCTTCTAGTGACAATAACTCACACCACTCTCTCAGACCTCAACAACACCAGGGTGAATGTTATAGTCTATTCATTCAAACGACACGAAGCATTCCTTTATGCATTATAAATCTGGAGAGAATGGAAAAATTGTAAAATAAACGCAGGATGATCAGAAATCAACTAACCGCACCAGTTTAGCTTCTGCTCTATCTTAACGCGACCTCTTAAAAAAACAATTATAATAATCGTTTTATTCTGTCTGTGTATATATAATTAATGACTAATAATATCGTTGGTTCATTATTGTAAAATCAGCATAGAATAGAAGATAGCGCAAACCTGCTTCTAGTTTAAGTTTCCCTGCTTGTCCGACAAGGCCGTATTATTAGCCCGATGAAAAGAACATTCTCACAGACACCATCTCCATTCAAAAGTAGCAGTTACAGTTTTTATACAAGTAAAAGCAGTCACTTCCCACTAGATCAATGAGGTAGACTGGGGGTCCAACTAACCCACTATTCAGCTCCATTAGTCTGTCAGGACAAGAAAAACATCGGTCTTTCTGTCTGGTGCCTCCGAAGCCAACGGTTCAACTTTATATTATCTTACATCTTTTCTCCGTAGGTCAACGACACGGTTCTCCTATACAGACTTGGAGCCAGTGTCTTCGAGATTGTCTAGCTAGCCAATAATATCCACCTTGGGAAGTCAATGTTCATCAACAACAATGGGGGAGTGTCTTTCTTAGGGGTTAGGTTCGAAAGGTGGGGATAGGTCCAACTTAAATTTAAAAAAGAAAAATGCATTCGTTCGTCCTTAGTACTTAAAATGGCTTCTTTCTTCAAAGCTCTACGTTATGGGAGCTCTGCAATAAGAGTATTGTTATCGCACAAAATCAGATCATTTGGTGTAGAGAATTGTATTCCAGCCACAGTTACAAAAGAGGTGGGGGGGGGTTAGGTAAAGGAGAGCGTTGCTTTTGGCAGAGGACACAGTTTATCTACCAAGAGATTGTCCCACTGTTCGGCTGGGTGTTGGAGGAGCTGGTCTGTTTGATTTGATATCAGTAATGCTCCTCAAACCTTTGGCTACAGGTGTGAATGCAAACGTCTTTTATTGTTTCGGAGGTTAATTCCCCCCCTAGTTTGTCAGCTTATGGACAGCTTACAAACAGCTTATGAACTGGGTAAGTAGTTGTACAAGTTCTAAAGGCTTTGGCGCAGCAGGAGCGTTCTGTTCTGGCACCAAGGAGAAAGACAGGAATTCTCCCTCGCTCGTTTTTTCTCCATTTTTATTCCAGTTGGTTTAGTTCATCCACTTTCTGCAATTCCACGCTCCACAGTGACAAGGGATCTTGTGCTGATCGTCCTCAAAGTCAAACTGATAGTCGTAGGTCAGCTGGGAAGAGAGACAGACGGTCATTATCTCAATCAACCGTACCCTTTATTTATCAAGAGGCTTTCACAGTTGACCCAAGTGCTTCACAGTGAAGTAGCCTAGGACGTTTACGCGGGTACTTTTGAAGTGAAAAAATGGACTGGTGTCCTACCTCTTCCCCCTTGGGGATCCTGCGACTAGAGATGATGATGATCTTGTCCTCCTTGTCAAACGTCACCACTTCGGCCACACAGTTTGGGGCACAGGAGTGGTTGACGTAGCTGGAGGACAGAGAAAGATGAGACAAAGTAAGATAACTGATGCACAAGAGTGGTTGGACTTGCACTAGAGCAAGTCAGTGTTTTTACCTCTTTAGCAGACAGGCAGGCTCCTCATAGGACTATAAGGGTCAGAAATAGATTTCATCCAGAACTATCTGATGCCTACACAAAATAAATGAGGCATGGGCCGAAGCTTCATTTACTGACTCAAGATTGATAGACATTTGGGTCTTTGAGAAATCAATGCGTGAAACTAGTCAGGAAAACAAAATCTGATTATGTTAAAGCTTTGTCTGATTGCACAGAAAACTCTGCTAAATTCGGAAAAATCATTAAACGTTTGTAAACACATTTTCTTTTCCCTATCAGATGGATCAAGTCTCTGGCACAGTTGATGATACGTTTCATATACAGTAATGAATGCATTTATTAACCTTTTATTTTTGCAAGCTATATTTGATACAATTTCCTAACCAACACATCCTTGGTCAGGGGCTCTCTTTCAGACAATTCTCTGTTAGAGCGTTCCGTAATTTCTTGGTGGCATTGGATTTGGGGAAATCTATAGGGGCTGATCATTTGTAGCCAGGTTTGTTTTAATGTTCAGCTTCCCATAAAGCTGGCGCAGTAACACAGCATATACAATACACTCCATTAATTCATTGAACTGTGACCATTCTATTTTATTTTGGTTCTGTACTCTAGCGCTTTAAGTTCGAAATGATACAATGAGGTTGAAGTGCAGACTGTCAGCTTTAATTTGAGGGTATATTCATTCATATCAGATGAACATTTAAGGAGTGACAGTACATTTTGTACATGGTCCTCCAAATTTTCAGGCGGCAAAAATCATGGGACAGTTTAACAGAATGTAGAATAAAGTAATAATTGTTAACATTTGGTCACATATCTTCTGTCTGCAATGACTGCTGAAA
This sequence comes from Umbra pygmaea, assembly GCA_016801145.1. Taxonomy (NCBI): domain Eukaryota; kingdom Metazoa; phylum Chordata; class Actinopteri; order Esociformes; family Umbridae; genus Umbra; species Umbra pygmaea. The sequence continues at coordinate 1,857 of JACXGM010012375.1, read as the reverse complement.
GTCTGTGACACATCGACATCACCAGGCTCTAGGTATCTTTCCAGGTGATGCTCTGCCAGGCCTCGTATGCAGCATTGCTTACATTTAACTGATACATAGAAATCATTTCAAACGGGGGCATAGCACTATTACAATCACACTAGTTATAAATGATGTTGTCAATACTTGGATGAGTTGTGCTGCCTTGTTCATTGACCTGTCAAAGGCCTTTGATATGTTAATCCTGGTGTTGTCCTCAATAGGCCTTAACTTTGATGCATGTGCTTGGTTCTGTGATTATCTTAAAGACAGAACTCCGGCCATTGTGTCTGAAAAAGTCAGATTTTCTTGAGGTATATAAAGGTGTTCCAATGACCGATATTATAATCTTGGTTTAATATCAATTAATATTTTAAAAGCCGTGTTCTCCTATTGCATGCCATTGATAACCTATGCTACAGCTCTAACTGTTGATGCTGTACTGTCAAGGTTGCAGTCGGATTTTGCAACATTTTAGGTTGCCCCTTGTGAATTTAAAACTTGTTCTAAATACAGGGAAACGAAGTACATGCTTTTTTTTCAAGTCCCATAAAAATATTTCTGGGTTGCATCTTCACTCCATGAATGGATCTGTGATTGAACATGTTCCTGAATACAAATTCCTTGGTATTTGGAAAGAGTCGTTTAAGAAACAAGGAAGAGCTTATTAAGAAGCTCAAATGTAAAGTGGGCTTCTTTTACAGAAATAAGCCATGCTTCTCCCTGGCTAGCAGGAAGATCAATGTTCAATCAACATGTGTACCTGTTCTTGATTATGGTGACACTATATACAATAATGCAACAGAGTCAAAGGATCGCAGAGTTGTCTATGTTTATCATAGTGTTCTTGGTTTTACTACTTCTGACATTTTAATACTCATCGCTGCATTTTATTTTATTTATTTCACCTTTAGTTAACCAGGTTGGCCGATCGACAACAGATTCTCATAACATACTGAGCACAGCTGTGCAAATGAGTGTGCAAAAAAAAAGACAGCAGTGGAGATGAATAAGTGTGTGCAACGAGGTGGAGAGTCAACGTGTACAACGGTCTGACAGGAGCTCTGAGATTAATTATTTAAAATAGTAAGGGGGACAATGGACTCGAGATTCAAAGATTTTTGTCGTTTGTTCTGATCGTTAGCAGTGGAGTGAATCTAGAAGGTGGCCAAAGGAGGTACGGGCTTTTGTGACAACCAGAGAGAGATACCGTGCTCGGAGATTAGACACCCACCACTCCATCCTCTATTCAGTGTACTGACTGAAGACTTTTACAGTGAAGGATGGGTTTGTTTTAACTGACTGTGTGTTTCTGTCTGTCGTTTCTTGTTGTTTTTTTTCGCAGGGAACAGTTGTGAATGACACCTGGGTCTTACATGTCTCTTTGGTTAAATGAAATAAAAAATAATTGTTGGAAAAAGAAAAGAAATATCGATGACAATTCCTTATTTGTGTTGCATTATATAGGCCCGAGGAACAGGATTTCGTTTTTTAATCACAGAGTAACCTACCGAGCAGGGCCGCCGGTTAGAGTGGCGTCGATCACATGTTCGTTGTTGGTGCGGAACATGTAGATCCCACGGTTCTAGAAGAAACCAAGGAGGACAGATCCGTCAAAAACTACAATCAAATGATACCATGACTGGAAACAAGGTCACAGCTACATTACACAGCTCTGTATAAAGTAATGAAGAAAACATCAAAAGCATAAGAACTGCTACTAGTGCTTTATTGAGAATGAGTCTTTTTAGATGACTAGTGGTAGTCTTTAATACTACTAGTGCTTTATTGAGAATGAGTCTTTTTAGATGACTAGTGGTAGTCTTTAATACTACTAGT
>JACXGM010012374.1:0-24047 GCA_016801145.1 Umbra pygmaea | reverse complement strand
CTACAGGTGCCGCATTCCCCAGGTCAAGCCACTTTTGAACCAGAAACAGCGGCAGAAGCGCCTGACCTGGGCTACAAAGAAGCAGCACAACAAAACAACAACAAATTTTGCATGTCATTCGGAAATCAAGGTGCCAGAGTCTGGAGGAAGACTGGGGAGAAGGAAATGCCAAAATGCCTGAAGTCCAGTGTCAAGTACCTACAGTCAGTGATGGTCTGGGGTGCCATGTCAGCTGCTGGTGTTGGTCCACTGTGTTAAATCAAGGGCAGGGTCAATGCAGCTAGCTATCAGGAGATTTTGGAGCATTTCATGCTTCCATCTGCTGAAAAGCTTCATGGAGATGAAGATTTCATTTTTCAGCATGACCTGGCACCTGCTCACAGTGCCAAAACCACTGGTAAATGGTTTACTGACCATGGTATTACTGTGCTTAATTGGCCTGCCAACTCTCCTGACCTGATCCCCATAGAGAATCTGTGGGATATTGTGAAGAAGTTGAGAGACGCAAGACCCAACACTCTGGATGAGCTTAAGGCCGCTATCGAAGCATCCTGGGCCTCCATCACACCTCAGCAGTGCCACAGGCTGATTGCCTCCATGCCACGCCATTCCCGACCAAGTATTGAGTCCATAACTGAACATAATTATTTGAAGGTTGACTTTTTCTTTTTTTTTGTATTACAAACACTTCTTTTATTGGTCAGATGAAATATGCTAATTCTTTGAGATAGGAATTTTTTCATGAGCTGTATGCCAAAATCATCAGTATTAAAACAATAAATGACCTGAAATATTTCAGTTGGTGTGCAATGAATCTAAAATATATGAAAGTTTAATTTTTATTTTTACATTATGGAAAATAATGAACTTTATCACAATATGCTAATTTCTTGAGAAGGAGCTGTATTCCAGGGACATCCCTGCATTTTACAGCAGGACAACGCCAAACCACATTCTTCCCAGAATTGAAGCGCATGGTTGCGTAATGTAGAGACTGCAGGTGCTAGCAAGGCCTGCCTGCAGTCCTGATCGGTCTCCGATTGAGAATGTGTGATGCATTATGAGGTGTAAAATAAGGCAATAAAGGCCCTGTAAAGTTGCACAGCTGAAGACATACCTTCATAATGGATGGATGGGGGTTAAGCTTTGAAAACGCAAAGACATTTATTCACGAACAGCAAACTTAACGAAAGACTGAAAAACAACAAAAAGACTGCTAAGTGTGTTCGACCTTTAGGTTTGTTGGTCATCCACCAGCCTAACAGTATCTCCTCACCGTATGACGCAGACAGTTTTCACATAGGAATGAACTGAGAAAAAAACATTAGTGGACTCTCCTAATAGCTCTCCCCATCTGCCATCTTCGCCCCAATTAAGTTGCTTTTGAACATTGACAGGTGAGCAGCGGCAGGTTTTCTTTCCCTTTAATTCCTTTAGTAGGTTGTTGGCTAATGTCTCCTTTTTTGTGGCATTTCGGAACCTGCTCGGGCAGTGTGCCTTCCGAGCGCCTGTCACGACGCTGATGTCCGGCACCACCACAGTAAATTTTCAGTAAAAATATTTAAATTCATAAAATAAAACATCAAATAATGTGTTCATTATTTGTTTTCAGAATAGTACAGGGTTGCATTTTATTTCCTGGTTTACATTATTTCCTGGTTTTAATATGACACTTATTTTTTGTAAAGTTTACAGGTACTTTGCTAATGATCTACAGGTATCTGTATGCTTACAATACCACAAAGTCACTATGGTGTACCTGTTAACTTACCATCATGTCCTTTAAACGGCAATAGTTTTATTTGTTGCATACACAGTTGACACCCCCACACAGACACTGCCTAAGGGTGAAGAACAACAGACCAACTACGTAACACAACAGCCACTGGATTGATTACATTAGTGCCTGGTGTTTTTATGACAGTCCCATAAAGGAAGGAATTATGGAATATATGACAATGTTGCACATGTTATATTTTACCCTACAGGTAGCTAGCTATGGAGCTACATTTGTGTCTTTATATCGCAATCAAAACTTTTTGCTCTGCAAACAATTTTTTTTTTTAAAGCAGAACACATGATTTAATCACATATTTTATAATATATATAGAAAACCTTTGCTTGCAAAACCAAAACCTTTGCCCGCAAAACCAAAACCTTTGCCCGCAAAACCAAAACCTTTGCTTGCAAAACAAAAACCTTTGCTTGTAAAATATGGAGCTACATTTGTGTCTTTATATCGCAATCAAAACTTCTTGCTTTGCAAACAAAACTATTTTTTTCAAAAGCAAAACACTTGTTTTATTCACATATTAAATAATATATATAAAAAAGTAGAAAACGTTTGCTTGCAAAACAAATTTTTTTGCTTGCAGAACCAAAACCTTTGCTTGCAAAACATATTTTGTCGATGAACTCTTGACCCCATTCCTGTCAGCTTCCCAATTGGTCAACACAGCAGAACATCAGAACGTCATTGAACGTAACTCTTTTGGTTCAAGTGTAGTAGCGTGTAGAAAATCACACATCTTTACATACCGAGGCTATTTAAATGCGTGAGCGATATCATGCCAGGCAAAACTGTGTTGTTGATTACACCATTAATAACTTAAAATGGAGTTTCAATGACGCGATTTGGAAAGAAAATCTCCAAGTGTGGGACCCATCCTCTACCCAAACAGTATGTCTAGTATGTTATTCATCGTACCTAGAAAGCATAGCTTCCTTTGCAAACTTGTGTCATCTAATTGTTCATAATTCTTAGTTTACTGTAGCTAGTAAGTCTATTTACCTTACGCATAGACACATTCAATTGCATGTACAGTAATGTTGATAGGGAATATATTTTAGTGTTCATAGTGGCTAGCTAGCCGTGTCGATAAGTAGCCTTATTAAACCATGCATTTATCAGTCCAGTAGATTGTGAAAATTACCTGTCAAATCACTCTAATTGTTTCCACCACACTAAATTACTATCACATATAAATTAACACTGAACTGTTCATGTAACTTACCTGATAAGTCAGAGACAATATGGCCTGATTAAATATTTTTGTTTAACATGTCTTAACTGTCCATAGAACATTAATGTTTACTCAGGTACTAAACTAGACGTTAGCGTTAGTATCTAGGATGACATAGGCTAGATAGTAATATTACAAAGCCAGCATTACTATAAGTCTTATGTGTATCTTTTTTTTAGCAAAACAAAAATTGTTTGTTGCCTTCAAATACAAACATTTCATGTGCAATTTCAATTCTACCTCTTTTTATTGACACTAATCGAACACTGAGTACTTAATACTGTGTACCTTAAGATCCCTTACCCGGTACAGCTAGAAGAGAACTGGCAACCCCCTTGAGTCTGGCCTCTCTAGGTTTCTTCCTAGGTCTTAGCCACTGTGCCTCACTTCTTGTTGTTTGCTCTTGGGGGTTATAGGCTGGGTATCTGTCCAAGCACTTTGTGACAACTGCTGTTGTAAATAGGATTTACAAAAAATATATTTGATTGATTTCCTACTGGACAAACTTAATTAGAAGGACTTGAAAACAGTTAAATATTTATTTGCTTGTAGTCCAATTTGTGACATCAAATACCTGAATAAAGTTTGGAGTGTAAGCATCCAATAATGTATAATCATTGTACCAACATCTCAAACATGATTTTGTTTAGCTCTCCACAATTCAAAAGGTTTAAAACCTAGAATACACTGCAAAACTGAAGCAAGACGAAGGTTGACATAAATCATGTATCATTACAATTAAACCAAAAAAGTTGCTGGTTCAATTACCGACTGCCAAATTTCATTGTGTCCTTGAACAAGGCAATTTACACTAAGTTGCTCCAGGAGGAGGCCCCTGTATTCACTAAGTCGCTCTGAATAAGAGCATCTGATAAATCAGCAATACTCATTCCTGCTCCCGCGATCCGCAATTCTGTAAGTTTTCCATCCAACCCTAGTTGCGATTACCCTGAGTTGGCATTTAATTCTAGTAATGTTTAGCATCACCTGTGCGAAAATTGACAGTATAGCATCTCACGGGAACATGGAATGAGTATCGCTGCACCAAATGATTAAAACTGTAAAGGGGTTTTTGTTTTACACATTTGTTTCAGATCCTATAACAATTTGGCCCTGATTTATCTGCTAACCCCTAGGTTCACCTGCGGCAGGATGCAATCTCCCAAGGGAGGATTGAAAAATCTAGAATCAAAGCCAGTGTTAAAATTCAAATTGGTAAGTATATATTCATTTTTTTTTTTTACATATTTAGATATTGGTCAATACAAATGGTTTACCCCAGTGGTTCCCAAACCTCTCAAGTACCACCAGACAGGCCACAGTTTAACTGTAGCCCAGAACTAGTTCACTAGATCTACTAATCAAAGAGTTGTTGATTTGTAGACAAGTTGAATCAGGTTAGCTAGCATCAGGGGTTGTTGAAATACATGGACTTGCTGGGGGTACTTGGGGAGAGGTTTGCGAACCACTGGTTTACCCAATACATGTCAAATAGCCAAACAATGTGTGACTCCAATACCGGTAACACTCAGACAATCAAGAATATATTTAACACCAATACTTTTCACATCCTGAAAGCTGTGTAGCCATACTATCTGACAGAATTGTGACAGAATTGTTTATAAATAAACAATTCTCTAGGTGTATCTATATTATGAAGCAGGTGGTTGGCGTCTTGAAGGGGACCTTCCTTTTCCATGATGGGCCACTTCTACTGCAGCTTGTCAAGTGTCTGCAGAACTTAATGGAAAACAGGAAAGTGGCAAAAATGTACACAGTTTCATGTGTCTCACTTTTGTGCACAATTCCAGAGCTCAGCTGAAGTAAAACCAGAACTGACTTCTTTAAAGACAAACAATGGACCACAATGATTTGTTGTCAACAAAGCTACATTAATTGATATTGTTAGCTCATTTGAAAGATTAACATGTTATGATTTAATGTATTGCATATACTGTAAAATCATCTACCTTGCTATACTGCCCTCCTGTCTGCACTCTCTGTAGTCTCAGATTGCAAGTAATAATTTGTGACAATTACTTTTCAAATGCTTTGAAAAAAATGATCACTGAGAGCCTATATACATTTTGCTAATAATCTATTTTAAACAAAGATGTATTCTATTTTAAACAAAGATGTATTCTATATGTTGAATATTTGTAATCAGTTTGTTTTACCTGAACTAGAGAATTTTCAGTCATGCTCCAGTGTTACTGCTGCAACATTTCTGCTTTGCCACCATGGTGTATTTGATCTACACTAACCTAAAGGATTATTAGGAACACCCGTTCAATTTCTCCTCAATGCAATGATCTACTCAACCAATCACATGGCAGTGGCTTCATTGCAAATAGGGGTGTGGTCCTGGTCAAGACAATCTCCTAAACTCCAAACTGAATGTCAGAATGGGAAAGAAAGGTGATTTAAGCAATATTGAGCGTGGCATGGTTGTTGGTGCCAGACGGGCCGGTCTGAGTATTTGCTAAGTATCTGCTAAGTTACTGGGATTTTCACGCACAACCATTTCTAGGGTTTACAAAGAATGGTGTGAAAAGGGAAAAACATCCAATATGCGGCAGTCCTGTGGGCGAAAATGCCTTGTTGATGCTAGAGGTCAGAGGAGAATGGGCCGACTGCTTCAAGCTGATAGAAAAGTAACTTTGACTGAAATAACCACTCGTTACAACCAAGGTATGCAGCAAAGCATTTGTGAAGCCACAACATGCACAACCTTGAGGCGGATGGGCTACAACAGCAGAAGACCCCACCGGCTACCACTCATCTCCACTACAAATAGGAAAAAGAGGCTACAATTTGCAAGAGCACTCCTTTCTGTTGAGACGTTCAGATGGAAGAGTCAGAATTTGACGTTAACAGAATAAGAACATCGATCCATCATGCCTTGTTACCACTGTGCTGCTGGTGGTGGTTTTTATGGTGTGGGGGATGGTTTCCTAGCACACTTTAGGCCCCTTAGTGCATATTGGGCATTGTTTAAATGCCACGACCTACCTGAGCATTGTTTCTGACCAAGTCCATCCCTTTATGCCACCATGTACCCATCCTCTGACAGCTACTTCCAGCAGGATAATGCACCATGTCACAAAGCTTATATCATTTCAAATTGGTTTCTTGAACATGACAATGAGTTCACTGTAATAAAATGGCCCCCACAGTCACCAGATCTCAACCCAATAGAGCATCTTTGGGATGTGGTGGAATGGGAGCTTCATGCCCTGGATGTGCATCCCACAAATCTCCATTAACTGCAAGATTCTATCCTGTCAATATGGGCCAACATTTCTAAAGAATGCTTTCAGCACCTTGTTGAATCAATGCCACATAGAATTAAGGCAGTTCCGAAGGCGAAAGGGGGTCAAACACAGTATTAGTATGGCGTTCCTAATAATCCTTTAGGTGAGTGTATCTGTCTTGACAGATCTTATTTGTACACATTGTATATACACATTTATTTTGAGTATTTAGTGTAATTCAAATGTAACTTTGTCTTTTTTGTTGCATCTTTAAGCTCTTTCTTGACAGGTCACTCTTGCAATTGAGTATCAGTTCTCTGTTGGCCTACTTCATTAAATCTACTTCAAGGTGAAATAAAAAAACAACAACAAATCTCTTGGTCAATCTCTAGGGTAGAGGTTCCCACCAACCAAGGACATGTATGTTCCTATTACACCCACTGTCTCATTGATGAAAGCCTCATCTTGTTGGCCACTGAAGATGATACATTGTTTCAGGGTTCAGGTGATATCCTCAGCATAGCCTGCATGACAAATTTTAAAATCACACAAGACAAAGTAACTCCATATCATGTAAAAGTCTGATATTGAATATTAATAATACTCAGGATCAGGGCCGCCAACAGGAATCTGTGGGCCCGGGACAAACTCCACATTTAGGGCCCCCCAATAAAAAAAGACTGTGCAAAAACAAAATTTGGGCCCCCCCTCAGGACTAGGCCCGGGACAACATTCCTGGTTGTCCCCCCCGTCAGCTGCCCTGATCAGGATAAATGAAGAATATTATTTTAACCTTTACATGATTGTTATAACCCAAGTTTTGCATAGCCAGGCAGTCACTTGTCCTATGAACTTACATGAAACCCATACCATGTGCTTGCAGAACCAGCAACCGTGCCAGGCCTAGCATTTTAAGCCTATCTGACTTTAGTAAGAGTGACACAGTCTCAAGACATCCTCTTGTCTAGTGGTCATTGTAAATATTTGTAGTTAGCCCACTGTTCATCACCCTGCCAAGCAGTGCCAACGTGCAGCAACTGTCTTTCCATCATTCTTCACAGCCATCTGGGTATGTTGAGGCACTTGGCTCAGCTTCCACCTTGGGCTGGGTTTTAAAGAGTTTGCAGTCTGCTTGAAGTTACAAATTAAATTTGTCTGCTTCCAGGAGCAGTGGTTTTCATTTTAAATGATGTGTTTAAATGTTAAATTAAAATATTAAATTTGGACAGATATCAGTCCCTGATATGTCAGGTAAGTTACCTTACATGAACAGTTCAGTGTTAATATGTGTGATAGTACTATAGTGCGGTAGATTTTCACCATTTACTGATAAATACATGGTTAATATAAGGCTACTTGTCGACACAGCTAGCTAGCCACAAACACTTTGATTAAACTATATTCCTTATCAACATTACTGTACATACATGCAATTGCATGTGTCTATGCATATGGTAAATACACTAACAAGCTACAGTAAACTAAGAATTATGAACAAATAGACAACCCAGATTTGCAAAGGTAACTATGCTTTGTAAGTACGACGAATGACTGTTCGAATAACGAATGACTTACTGTTTAAGTAGAGGATGGGTCCCAAATGGAGTTTTTCTTTCCAAATGGCGTCATTGAAGCTATGAAGTTCTTCTGTCTGCGTATTTCATGTCAACTCCATTTGAAGTTATTAATGGTTTAATCTACAACACCGTTTTGCCTGGCATGATATCCCAAACACATTTAAATAGCCTCGGTAGGTAAAGATGTGTGATTTTCTACACGCTACTATGTTTGAACCAAAAGAGTTACGTTCAATGACGTTCTGATGTTCTGCTGACCAATTGGGAAGCCGACAGGAATGGGGTCAAGAGTTCATCAACAAAATATGTTTTGCAAGCAAAGGTTTATGTTTTGCAAGCAAAAGTTTAGGTTTTGCAAGCAAAACGTTTTGTTTTGCAAGCAAATGTTTTCTACTTTTTTATATATATATTATATAATATGTGATTAAAACATGTGTTATTCTTTAGAAAAAAATAGTTTTGTTTGCAAAGCAAAAAGTTTTGATTGCGATATAAAGACACTAATGTAGCTCCATAGCTAGCCGGCTGAGTAGAATATCTGGGAAGAACCAACAAGTTAATTGTCTTGCACCCTGAGGGGGTGTTCTTTTGTATTAATTGTGTTAGCACCAAGTTGGCGACCAAGAGTCTGGGAAAGATTGAATTAATGTAAATGTGTTAATAACGGTTCTGCTTGTTTTCATTGTTTTAGCCAGTAGAAAGTGATCCCATTTTGACACCGCAGGGGAGATGGGTAACACCTGAACAAAGATGATAAAATCTCTTGTTTGAGTTACTTCTGGGAGTCAGAGAATTCCAGGCGATTTCAAAACGTAGCTCTGTTTTTTGGATATCTGGAGTGCTGTCAGTAGCAAGAATAACTCAAACAGGTTGTATTAGCCTATTATCTGCCTGTCCTTAGGGTCCGCTCTTAGCAATGCACACACACACACAGCGATCTTCTGGACATCCTAATTTGGTTTCCCTGGTTCGAAACTGCTCCCAAACTGATCTCTGAGGCCAGCCGTAGATGAGACAAAAACTATGCAGAAGGAAACACTTACCTAGCTGTAGTAACTAGTTGAAGACTTTAAAGGACCCAAGCGAGTGATGATTTCTCAGGTCTGTGTTTCAAGGAACTCCAAATGACTCTGATTTTCACCTACATCCTTACACAACATTGCTGCAATTTATTATTTTAACGTAGCAGTTCTCACCACCACCACCACGGAGCACAGGCTACAGGTACACACATTAAATGATTTAGAGAAATCAATGGAAAAGATCTCACAAATACAAATGATGTACGTTTATTTCATATGATTTTGAGGCTGAAAAATACCAGCAGCGTTTATACAGGTTGTTTGTGCAGTCATTTGTTCGGTAAAAATCAAGAGGAAAGAAAGGCCAATATAAAGAACAGAGAATGGTTGAGTAGTCGCGGGCAGCAACAACTGTTTATGTTCTACAAATAGATATTTAATAAATAGATTATGAATGCACATTTGTTTCAATATCCCGTTTATGCCAACTTCAAGTGTATAATTGAAAACTTCAAAGTTTTTGCTCTTTCATTGGCTACTGATATACTCAATGTGTTCAGCCCTCATGACAAGATTATGTACCAAAAATATCAAACCTGCCAGAAAGGATCACTCTTGAGACTAGCAATGATGCATCGGTGACGGGGGCGAACAGTGATTTGGCTCCGGTATAAGACAATTAGGTTAACGAGCCAGTATGTTGACATCAGTGACGGCAGCTGGACTTTCAAAGAGGGGAGCGCATTATCTGCCATCGTGTGCAGTTTGTTAGCTGGCTATCTCACCCCTATGACACTAGCCTAGCCTACTGTATGAATAAACGAACAATCTAACAAAATAATATTAAACTCTAAGGAGGAAATGTGTGAATTAGGTTAAACAGAAACAAGGAATTAGGTTAAACAGAAACAAGGAATGTGGTGTATAATTGTATGAAATGTATGACGATAATTGGCTAGAAAGTTTGCCAAGCAAATACCAAGAAATAGGTTGCAGCAGTTTGTCTTTCAACTACACTTGCAAAATCCACGATGGGACTGACCTCGAATAACTTCTGTGACTTTTATAGTACAAAATCGCTGTCAATCAAGAGGAGATGCAGTCTCTTCACAGACCCTCCAATCATCATGCAGAAGCCCAGAGTCCAGGCCACCCCCCTCCTTCATTCACCCTCAGAGATGCTGAGCTTCCATAGGCGGGACATAATCGCAGCATTTATCCAATGACCGTCTAGTTTCGAAGCACTGAAAAAAAAATGTAAGCTGCCCCATTGTAGTCCATGGACTCCAGGCTTCAACAGGGAAATGCACTGTGAGGCTACGGGGATGTATAAGGAAATCGAGTCAGTCAACCTGCTATATGAAGCTAATTCTAAAACGAACTCGTCTTCGAGATGAACGTGCTCTAACGCATTTTTAGTCAATAAAATTTTAACACAATAGTACATTTTTGACCATACATTTTTTTACATTTTAGGGGAAGCCGAGTTTGCCTTGCAGTCTTAAAGAAATCACACCTGGTTGACATACTATACAGCTACAGGCAGCCACCACGAAAAAAGCACTATTGCAAAACAAATTACATTACTTAAATCCTGTGGCTGGAAGCATGTCTACATATCAAATTACAGATATCTCAGAACCCATTTTATAAACAGATATTAAGTTATCAACAAGGTCAATCTGATTCTCACTGCACTAACTCTGTAACATTTCTATCTTATCTCAGCAGCACATTTGCGGTAGATGGAAAAAGGGAATAATAATACTCTCTTTTGCTAACCTCCTACTACAATTCCACTTTCCTACTGTCCATCTCAGATGAGACCGAGCCCAGAGAAATCGACAGTGCTTCTGGACATTGTTGATACATGGCTTCTGCTTTTCACAGTAAAGCCTTAACTTGTATCTATAGATGCAGCGGCGAATGGTGTTGACTGACAAAGGTTTGACCGACAAAGTTTTCACATCATTGCATGGATAACTTGGAGTAACATATGCTGTCATCCAGGCGTCCTTTCCAGGGACATAAAAGTGGCAATACATGAACCAAGAAAAAGGTCAACACAAGTAGAATTTACAAATGAAAAAATTGAAATCCATCATTCAATAATCCAAAAGTGAGTCTGGGTGTTTAAGTCCAAAAAGCATGGTGCACTACACAATAAAGTAAACATGATATAAATAAACAGAATGGGACCTGTGTTCAGCATCAGTCTTTATTGTGATGGGAAAACAGCATGGACTAAAGATGTGTGGGTAAAGAGTAAGTCATGTGTGGGAAATTGTGTTTATAGTGAGTGTGCGTGAATAAGCTAGAGCATGCATTTTGTAAAAGCGTGAAAAGTGGCTCATGAACATCCTATTGTTCAGGTGGCTGGCATACATAAGGATGTTTGTGGCCTTTATGCGGCACCATGGAGAAAATGTTGTGGAGGACGGGCGTTCAAGGATTGTTGTGCTAACCTCTCCATCCTCCAAAGAGCCACGTGATGACAGACAGTACTGCTGCCATAACAGCCGCTGATGCAGTTTCACAAAGCTCTCAATGGTGCATCTGTAGAAGTGAGTCAGGGTCCTTAGGGAAATGTAACATTTCTTTAGCCACCTGAAGGGGTGTTGATGCATGTTCTTCACTACTGTGCCAGTGGGGTGGGATCATTTCAGGTTCTCCATTATGTGCAACCTACAGAACTTGAACTTTTACCCTCTGTATGTCGACCCTGTCTCTTGAAGCCCACGATTCGCTCTTTTGTTTTCATAGATGTTTAGGTAGATGTTGTTTACCAGGCATCACCACACACTCCACCAGAACTCTAACCTTCTACCACTGTTGTGTAATCATGATTGTGTTGCAGTTGTACGAGTACAGGAGGGGAAAGAGCATGTAACCTTGTGGGTCCATGGTGTTGAGGGTCACATGTTGGAGGGGATGCCGCCATCCTCCACCGCCAGTGATCGGCCTGTCAAGACGTAAAAAGTCAAATTGCACAGTGCTGCTTCTTGTCTACCAGCTTCTTGATTGGTTGTACTGACTAAAATGTTAGATGTAGGGGACCTTTTCTTCAGGCATTTCACCCTTCTGTTATGATAAGTTGAACTGAACTGTATAAAGGAACGGTAGCTGTAGTGAGCTACAGCTACAGGCAGAAAAGCCTTGCCTGTACTCATACAACATAACCAAGTGTGGCAGGATTCCGTTTACCTGACTTTAAAACTGTCTGCTTGAATAAGACACGTTGTTCTATAGTTAGTCTCTGCCCATGCAACCACAATGTGCATTTATATTTTAGTTATGCCAAATTCATACAAAATATTCTGCCAGAAACCATGGATTTGCCGATTTATTTTTATTTTGTTCAAACATTTTTAGAAGTGTTGTAAATATATTTAGCAAAACAAAAACTGTGAAATGTACACATATTGTTGCCTTTGTTTCTGAATGGGTTATCATAGAATGACTTTTTCTAAACTTTAAATACAATTCCCAAGGGGTCTGCGTGGCGTATTGGGCTAGGTTTCTACATTGCAGGACTGTCTACATCATGATAGTCAGTGGTTCGAGCCTGACTAGGTTCTCTGATTTCCCCGAACCTCCTGCACAAGGCAGTGCAAATTGGCTGCCTGGGATTTGGGTTAGAAAAATCTGATTATGTATCCTGCCACCTCACTCTCCAGCGACTCCTTGTGTCCAGATGGTTGTTTTCAACATGTGCACGCCCCTCGCCAGATCTTTCCAAGGAGTTGCAGAACTGCCGACAAGGTAGGAAAATTGAGGAAAATATACAATTATATATATACATTTATCATATTTGAATAGAAAAAAACATAAAGTAGTTTATTTACAGTAATCAGTTGTTTTCACCAGAGAAGAGGTTGAAGACTGTATTACTGTTTGTAGCAATTACATAGTTAGTATGAATGCACACAATTGTGAATGGCTTTAGCAGTAGTCTTTCAGATACATTTTCTGAAAACATTCTTGCAATACAGTGATCAGATAGAACAGTCTGACAACTAACTGGAAGGTTGCTGGACTGATTCACTGAACCGTATTGCTTCCAATTGTGCAGCCAAATTGTTCCCAAGTCGTTGATATAAATAAGAATGTGTTGACAGTCAACTTAACTGGTTAAAGAAGACTGAGATTGCAAAGACTGAGATTAAGTTGTTTACATTTTACTTTATTCCTAAATCATCATCCACAAGGGTGACCTTCCTATAACAGTGCTACAGTATCTTTAGCTTGTGTTAAGGCAAATCAATTGTGCTCTACTACTGAACTCACCTTCATCATGTTTCTATTTGCTGATTGAACATCTACACGCTTACAGTATGACCAGCCTGGTATTGGAGTTGGAATATGATTTTACCATTGAATGAATCCTGCACAAAATGTTGTTATTTTACATCTTATTTTTGAAATTAGGAATTGTGTTTGATTTCATGCAAACATTGTTTTATAAGATTTATTGAATGCTAAGGTAATCTACACATTTTTCTTTCTTTTTTATAGGCAAATTGAGTTTGTTGTTCTATTTGTTTACCAGAAAAAAATGCAATAATGTGCCCATTTCTTTGCGTACAGTAATTTCCCTTTGATGAATGTATCTGTAGTATGATGGTAAAATTTAATTTTGACATATTAATGTTTTTAGAAGACAGCTACAATTAAAGCAAATGTACTATTTTGCAAAATGTCACGTCTTCAAAACAGAAATTATTCATGCAAGTAAGTTTATGAAGTCTGTGTATTCCAAGAAATGAATGCAAGTGAGAAAAACAAAGTACACGATAAGACTGCCAGAGATGAAAAGTATAAAAATAAACAGGAAGTAGAAATAAACTACAATTCGTTTTGTAGCATTAACAGATTGATAGCAGGTTGATTCTTCTTCTTCCATTTAGTTTGCCATGCTATCTTATGATCAAATATCACATGAGCGTTCACTGACCTGATGGGAAATATCAGCTTGATGAGTTACTCCTTGATGCTTTCAGTTAGATGACCCTGATGTGTTCAAAGCATGTCAAGGTACATTCAACTGTAGTTGTACAGAAATTCCATAAATTTGTTTTTTATTGTCCTGTAGCCTACCAATTATATATTTTTAATTAGACTTCAGTATTTGCCTTTTATTTCAATGTATCAAACAACTACCAATGTAGATAAAACATTAGCTCAAAGGCTTGATTTAATGTTAATTGAATCTGATGATAAAGTAGCTTAAAGAAAAATTGCTTGCGACTTCTTGTTTGTCCTAATGCGGAACTGTAATTACCCATATTTAATGAGAGTGAGAGGATGAGACAGAGTGGAAAAGCTTTGTTCATCACCGTAGCAAATGTGACATGTGCGTTTCAAAGCCTAGTCTACTTATATAAGCATTAGACTAAAGTGTCGAGATCACTTGGACCAACATACAATGAACAAAAATATGAACGCAACACTTTGTTTTTGCCCCTATTTAACATGAGCTGCACTCAAAGATCAAATACTTTTTCTATGTACACAAAAAGCCAAATTCTCTAAATTTGTTTTTACAATCTGTCTAAATCTGTGTTAGTGAGCACTTCTCCATTGCCGAGATAATCCATCCACCTCACAGGTGTAGCATATCAACATACTGATTAGACAGCATGATTATTGCACAGGTATGCCTTACGCTGGCCACAATAAAAGGCCACTCTACAACGTGCAGTTTCAATGCCACAGGTGTCACAACTTCTAAAGGAGCAAAACTCCCACACAGTGTTTAAAGCCACAACAGGTGGATTCAGCACCTGGCCAGCTCCACAGCCTAAGGAATCACAAATAATGTTGGTGTTTGGATCAGCAACCCTTATTTTGATCTATCAAATAACTGAAGGGCACAGTAATATCTCAGTAGTGAAATTAGGTTTTTTGGATGAACAGAAAATGTGCAATATGCGTCAAAAAAAATTTGACAGGTGCATACATTTGGGCACCCCAACAGAAATATCACATCAATATTTAGTTGAGCGTCCTTTAGCAGACATAACAGCCTCCAGATGCTTCCTATAGCCTGTAATGAGTGTCTAGATTCTGGATGAAGAATTTTGGACCATTCCTCCTTGCAAAACATCTCCAATTCAGGTAGGTTTGAGGGTTGCCAAGCATGGACAGCTTGCTTCAAATCACCCCACAAATGGTCTGGGGACTGGGATGGCCATTCCAGAACACTGTACTTGTTCCTCTGCATAAATGCCAGAGTAGATTTGGAGCAGTGTTTTGGGTTGTTGCCTTGTTCAAATAACCAGCCCTGGCGTAACTTCAGCTTTGTGACTGATTTTCTCCACATTATTTGCAAGTTTCTGCTGATTCAGTGGAATCCATGCAACCCTCAACTTTAACAAGATTCCCAGTACCGGCACTGGCCACACAGCCCCACAGCACGATGGAACCTCCACCAAATTTTACTTTGGGTAGCAAGTGTTTGTCTTGGAATGCTGTGTTATTTTGCCAAAATGCATAACGCCCCTTAATATGAACAAATAACTCCTTTTTGTTTCATCAGTCCACAGCACCTTCTTCCAAAATGAAGCTGGCTTGTCCAAATGTGCGTTTGAATACCTCAAGCGACTCTGTTTGTGGCGTGTGTGCAGAACAGACATATTCCGCTTCACTCTCCCATAAAGCTTTTCCTTGTGCAAAGTGCACTGAATTGTTGAACGATGCACAGTGACACCATCTGCAGCAACATGATGTTGTAAGTCTTTGGGGGTGTTCTGTGGGCTGTTTTTGACCGTTCTCACCATCCTTCGTCTTTGCCTCTCTGATTTACACTTGGCCTAACACTTCTGGCCTTAACAAGAACTGTGCCGGTGGTCTTCCATTTCCTCACTATGTTCCTCGCTGTGGACACTGACAGCTTAAATCTCTGCGATAACTTTTTGTAGCCTTCCCCTAAACCATAATGTTGAACAATCCTTGTTTTCAGGTCATTTGAGAGTTGTTTTGAGGCCCCCATGTTGCCCCTCTTTAGAGGAGAGTCAAAGAGAACAACAACCTGCAATTGGCCAACTTAAATACCTTTTCTCATGATTAAATGCACCTGTCTATGAAGTTCAAGGCTTAATGAGCTCACCAAACCAATTGTGTGTTCCAATTAATCAATGCGAGGTAGCTACATGTATTCAAATCAACAAAATGACAAGGGTGCCAACATGTATGCACCTGTCGAATGTCATTTTGATGCATATTGCACATTTTCTATTAATGCAATGAACTTAATTGTATTACCAAAATATTACTGTGTCCTTCAGTTATTTGATAGATCAAAATGAAGTTGCTGATCCAAACACCCAATTATTTATAAATGAAAATCATGGAAATTGTCAGGGGTGCCTAAACATTTGCATATGATTGTATATATATATAAATATATGTGTCTGCTCAAAAGATGGCTGTGCAATAATAAGGATTTCTCCTTAATCATGTATACAAACTTGAGTTTCTGTTCCTTTCACAGCAAAAAATGCACAAGTTGTATACATTCTTATTGGTCTTCTTAACCATATTTTTGACTTCCTCTCCATACTTTTATGGCCTTGGGTACTCTGGTAATTATTCCCTGTTAGGGAGTGTGATTTAATAAGGCTAAATAAAAAGTGTGGATTAGAATAACTTGTTCGGCTCTTAGCTATTTGCTTCCCTCAATTTAAACTTGTGCCTTCCATTAATTGGCTCTTGAAATACATGAATCCCTGGGAGATATCTCTACATCGAGCCCTACAGTACATGGGAATAAACCGGGAATAAAAAGCAAGCAAAAATGGCATCCTTTGAGATAGTGAAACGTGTGCTGTTTCTGCAGAAAGCAGTTTTTCGTTGGACTATTTCTGCTACAGCCAGACACACTCAGGGCAGCTCAGAAGCATAAGTGTAGCAACCGCTTAACCAAAGCCTTTTGGGACGACAATTATACATGGACACGCTCATGCGTGGAAGTGCGTCTACACACATAATATCACTGGACCATGCTGTCAGAATAAGATGTTTATAAATTGTATTTTTCCATAATACGCTAATGGAACATGAACTATTCTACAATTATTTACAAACTGAGATAAATAGATCTCTGGAAGTGATTGCAACTGACATTGATTGGAATTCAATCAGCATAAATTGAATAATCCCTGTAATGTCATCACCCGAGCTCCGCAAAGAAGGCTGGACTGTACTTTAGTATCAGCTGGACTGAACTTTAATATCAGAATTAGTAACATTTTCTTTTTCAAAAAGTAGAATGGGTGTTGACATCAGTCCCAATCAAAATGCGGGGGTTAGGCAGGTGTAGGAGTTCATGTGTGAACTGCTGTCATTAGTATCTGGAGAAAGTGATGCTGTGAATTTAGAAAGCTACTGGACCATATGAAATCATCACTGGTAGATGGCCATGGTTTTATCGTGATCTATTCAACCATATCAAACTTTAGGAACTCATACATTTTATGCCCATTGGCTTGACAAGGCCTAACGACCGTCGTTTCCTCTTTCACTTCTTTTCACTCCCACAAAATAAAATAATAAAACAGTCAAGAGTATAGAATATAAAGGACAAGGTTTTCTATGTGAACAATACAATTCATACATTACTCACTATATTTTTCCTGTCCAATTAAATGGCTTGTTCTCAACAACTTTATCAACATCATAAATATTCAATATATAGACAAAAGTGTGTGTACACCTGACCATCACACCCATATCAGCTTGTTGGACATCCTGGTTTTTCAGGCAACTCGAATTCATCCAAACTCCTCAAACCGTTGTCATGCTGGAACAGGAAAGGCCCTTCCTCAAACTGTTGCCACAAATTTCTAAGCACCCAATTAACCACAATGTATTTATCTGGATGTGATGATCAGATGTCCACGTTCTTCTTGCTACTGTATATAGTGTATAAATAAATTAACTATATGCCATTTGAAATTGAAATTGATTGTAATACATTCTGTTCGACAGTGGACAATTGGGAAAAAAGGCTTTATATTTTAAGCTGGAGTAAAAGTAATGTATTTGCATTAATGCAAAGCTTACATCACAGGCACTGATCAAAGTTCATGCACCTTGGGTTACAAAGAAAGCCATGCCACCTAAGCTATTGCATCCTAAGGGTCCAAAGACAACAGGATAAGCTGTATGATAAAATAACTAGACCTAACCACAACAACCTGCTCCCAGGCCCCTTATCTCAAATTGAACCAATAATCAGAAGGCAGATCTACTTGTTAACATGGGAATAGAGCTTGGCTGGGTGTTCTTAACTTGTGAATGGAACAGAAATAACTCTGTGCCCAATTATGCATACTAGACAATCCTTTTCCTGTCCCATTGAAAAGGACGCCACTGCAATTCTCCTTAATTGCTCTGCTGATATCAGTCCTTGAATTTAGGGCTCGGATCATCAGTATAGATAATACGGATACAACCATAGCAGATTTATCTTGCTATAAGGTTCTCAGATGTATAGGTCTCAACATGAAAAGAAAAAGAAAAGTGTTAAATTAAAACAAATGACTCTCTTTGTCAGAGACAAAATTACATATCTTAAAGAAAGGGACTGACACAGTAAGCAACATTTTAGGAGTAATTATGTCCCATCTTTATCTGTTTAGGTTTTAACTTTGAGAAGGGCTATGGTGCCATTTGGAGTTGGCTAGCATACAACACTCTTAAAACAAAGTTCAGCCTGGAATTGTACAAAAACAGAACAACATAACATTTCATGAAGCTGAAAGGGCCCTTTTTCATCAGATTAATTAATTAAACTTACTCACCAAAATCATATGGCATCTGTTAAAAAGAGGAGGATTCCTGAGTATATTGTGGACATTAGTTTTAGAGTCAATCTCTAAGTCTTTCTACCCTAGCCAACAACGGCCTTTGACATGCATCCACATGTATCAAGACGATTTTTCTGTGGCCATGGGACGTGAAAAATAAAACACCATTTGGAATAGTTGGAACAATGGCTAACATATAAATTTTCCGGAACATTATCAGAATAATTCAGCCTCACTACGCTTGTATTTAAAATAGAATGTCTGAAACACTCTTTAAAGGACAACTTTGGTGCAAAATGATCCTAGGGGTTAATAACATTGGTATCGAGTCGACAGTTCTCTGGGATATGTTTTCATGATAATCGAATATGCCCAGTTTTAGTGAGAACTGATAATTACCTTATAACGCTAGTTGTGAGGGCACGGATGAATAAATCACTATTATAGACCACTAACAAAACAAAAAAAAGACATTACCGTTCATGTATACAGCCAAGCGCCATTTTCCGAAAACAGAAAACAGACTTGATCAGTCAAACCACAAACTCTGTGCTACGTGAGCTGTGACTTGGAATCTTCCATGGCAAGAGGTTTTGCGGTCCTTCATGCATATCAATGCGCAAGACTTAAAGCTGGCAATGCGACCTAAAATCGAACACAATTTGCTTACAGTTCAGCTCACGTAGTGTTAGTGGTCTATAATAGCAATTTATTTTTGTTTCATCCATGCACTCACAACTACATGTAGCGTTATAAGGTAATTATCAGTTCGCACTAAAGCTGGGCACATTCGATTAGCATGAAAAAATATCCCAGAGAACGGTTGATTCTGTACCAATGTGTTATTAACACCTAGGATCATTTTGCACCATAGTTGTCCTTTAATGTCTGAAACAGTCCCTATGTTAAAATAAATAATGTTAGATGACAGAGATACTTGTGGACTGAAGATACATTTGCAGAACTGTAGCTCAACCTCACATTCCCTAAGAGAGATACATACTTACACTAGATACACAGTCCAACAATGATTCAAAGATTCTATTTGACAAATTTGCCTTCATTCCCTTTCAAGCAACAAGAACAAATAAATTAAATGAAAGAGTCAAAGTACACTGTAAATCCCAATAAGTTAATTGAACTCAAAATAATTGTTGAAACTGATTACATCAACTATTTTAAGTAAAACTAAAAAGAACTTAAGCAAAAATGCTTATTGTTTCAACAATTATTTTGAGTTCAATGAACTTATTGGGATTTACAGTGCAATAAGTGATTTGAACAAAAAAAGTTAAAACAGATTACATGAAAATGTTTAAGTAAAACTAACTCAATTTTGGAAGTCAACAAAGCATTTTTGTTTGTTACTTAAAACATTTCATGTAATCAGTATCAACAATTATTTTGAGTTCAAATCACTTAACATTTTTTTGCATTCACAAGTATATGTTTTTTTGGGCATATCAGGTATTATCAGTCTCATATCAAAGTATATCATCTCAGTTGAAAATGACATATTACATGGTGCTGAACTGGTAGTGTGTATAATCATGTCAGTGAATTATCAAATGTTGCTCGGGATTTCCAGACTAAGCACTTTTCCCAAAATGGTGGCTGTGGGGCTAAATGAGCCAGAGCCTTGGGGGTAAGGTCAATAAGTGTTATGCTATATTTATAGGCTACAATGTTTGCTATTATGCCAAATATTCAGTTGAGAGTCTACACAAATTTCAGAATCCCATGGCTATTTCTTAATCATAGAGACTTGGCAAACCATATTCAGGTTTCAAAACTGTAGACCAATTAGTTGTAATATTTATTTCACACCAATGCTATCAGCAGAATAGCATATTTAACTGTTAATAATTATATTTAGTTATACTGTGCAATCTGGTAACTACAATAGTTGGTAATAGTTAGGACTGTTCTCTCAGATGGCTCAACTTACCCTGTCAGCTGGATCAACACCACCTACTGTACATGTGGCAAGTTGAGCCATAAGACAAACATAGTCCATTGTCTATTTGAGTTAGGCACACTGCTTAAGTTACAATTGATGGTACACATCCTGCAATTGTGGTGTATGCATTCGTTTCATTTATGTTCCCTTGGCTATATATAGATCGTCATAAGTAAAAAAACAGTTCATCTTACCCCACTTTCCCCTATATTTCTGACCACACTTTGAATATTCTTACCAGGGTATTGTTGCAGTATGCCCAGCGCCTTTATCACTGAGATAATCCATTTTTGAGGACAACTGTTCTAGACAGATTCACAGTTGTGGCATATTTTCACAATTACTTAATAAGGGACTTTACTTCGCTCCAGGAAATATTAATTGTTTTGGATCAGTAGCCCTGCCATACATTTCAGCACATGACATATAGTTTTGGTTGAGACTGGGTCACTGAGGTGCTGATTTAATTCAGGGTTAATTTTTGAAGCTATACTTTTGGGGCAATGAACAACTGTTCTTATAATTGGCCATCTGTCCCTGTCGGTCAGCTTTGACTTGCAACCACTGTTCTTCTTTTTAATTAACAGACTTGATCGCGCACCTACGACAGTGAGTTGTCAGGCGAAGCAGTTTCCATGTATCACTTTCTAACAGCTTGGTTTACTTTGACCCTGCTGAGCAAGAATGTTCAGGCCCAAGGAAAGCAATGAGACCGATTTCATGGACAGAATCAAGAAGGACAATCTCTCACTTTACTTTTTGCTCTAAGCCATAACAGCCATATTTCCCCAAGCTCCTCCTGCCATAAAGGGAATAAAGTAAATCAAAGCTAAACTCTTCTATTGGCTTCCAACTCTCCGTAATTGCCAACACTTAAAGATTTGAATAGTTGCAAACCACACGCTTATGATCTGCCATTGATTCACAGTTTGTTTTGGTTTACCCGGTGTGTGGGTCCAGTTTCCTGCTGCGTGTCTCGAAGCTGTGGTCAGTGTTTTCCAGGGTAGGCTTGTGTTTGTCTGTTTGTGAGTGGGTAAGTGTGGGTATGCACGCATCTAGAAGGGGGTGGAACTGATAAAAAGTTGGATTAGCTCTGTGATTAGCTAACAGATGGATTAGCTCTGTTGGCTCATGGCTGATTACAGCCCTCCCTTAAGATAAAAAAATTGTGATGTATTAAAGGCAAATTTTGCATTTCCCTTAAGGCGATCCATCTCTTAGAGCTGGACGACTGAAACAAAACTTTGTTTGGAAGGAAAGGGCAGAGATATTCATGTTGGTTTTCAACTCTTAAGAGTATCACAGTACCCATTTGAGTGTACATGAACACAGTCAGCAACAGAAATACCATAAAATGAGATTAACGAGAACAGCGAAATATATATTACCAAGTTGAAACAACCGGTTGATTCTTGTGAGCAACTGGTTGATTTCAATTGTAGTAGTCTTATGAAAAAAAGAGAATGGTCCAGAAGGTAAACCAAGCATGAAAGAATTGTGTTTAATGTGTTTCCATTATGGTCTAACACATAGCAACACTAAGTACATATTTTTTAATCATACCCCCAGTCAGACTGGATACCACCACCCTGGCATTGCAAGTACCATGCTCAACCAACTGAACTAAATAAGAGAATCAACAACAAAACCATGTTTGTTGAAGAAAAACCTCACCATGACAGCTTTCAGTGATGCTGCACAAAGGAATATTGACGAAGAAAGCTTCTTTTGTCTGACTCTCAGGTTCGATGGGTTTGAGTCATATCGATCGTATTTTTCATACAAATGCTCAGAAGAAACCAATCTAGTAATTATACAATTGATATCTTCTAATTAAAGGTTTGCAGGATACACAATGGAGCTTCATGAAAAGAAAACATAGGTACGACGAAGAACCGAGGTGTGTCCTTAATCTTTATTGGATGCACCACCCGAATGTGAATAATAACAGACCTGAGCTCACATTTACGTAATATAAGTGTCTAAGAGTATATATAAAAAAGTGTTCATATCTAAAACAGCATAATAATCATTTTTTGACTCACATACTGTATTAGCAATACTGTAGTAATTTCTTCTACAGCCCACAGTAATATATTCTCTAGCGCACAGAATTAATTAGCTACTATTGTTTGTAAAATCTTCTACAATACAAATGAGAAGAAAAGGTTGTAAAGTTTGAAGGTACTGTAGGCTACTATATTTTTTGTTGAAGAAAAGTGTAATATTGTACCATCAGTTTAATTGTGGACCATGTGGTTGGTGCCAAGCCAGATTGTTTTCAGATCTAACCATGCCAAACAGAGCCATTATGGGCCTTGAAAGGTGTTTAAATGAAGAATTCTGGTTGAGTGTGCATAACGGCTGGAGTCCCTATGGTGTTCCTGA
The DNA here is from genome assembly GCA_016801145.1 of Umbra pygmaea. Classification (NCBI taxonomy): domain Eukaryota; kingdom Metazoa; phylum Chordata; class Actinopteri; order Esociformes; family Umbridae; genus Umbra; species Umbra pygmaea. Next base: position 1,014 of record JACXGM010012374.1, on the reverse strand, counting down.
CTAAAAAGGGAACAAGTTGTTACATTGAAAAATCTTTCAATTGGTTTCTTAATGCCTACACAATCAGAATGACCGTTTAAAATTTCCCAACCCAGAATAGCCTACATCTATATGCAATTAGTAAAGTAATTCATGTTTCAAGTGAATACAATCAAGTACAATAATAGGCTTGACATTTCATTTAAATAGATGCATATTATGCTCTGTTTTTCGAATGTTTCATTCTATTCAGTCCATTTGGATCAAATGTGGGACTACTCTGGAGAGATATCAAAATTGAAATAGGTACAGGATTTGTGATATTTTTACTTTGCTCTGTTGTGCAATCATTCCAGGTCGCTCTGTGTGGGCCCATAAGCTTGTGCTCCCAGCAGGCCCAGTTATTCATTAAAGCTTACTGCATATTCTACTTTCTTTTCCTAATCATTCTTCTTTCTTTTCTAAACACTTAAATATATACATAAATTGTGTAATTTAACGTTAATTTAAAAAATGTCAACCTTACCTTTTCTTCATGGCATAAGCATTCTCAGTCATGTTGTTTTAATCAGATTTTGGCCTACACTAAAAATCACAAGGCATCAGAAAGCATTTTGTGCAATAACTGCCCACAGGAATTATTCAGAACTTTTCTAGAGTTTCTAGTTGATGTTCTAAAGGATTTTGCAACCTTTTCAGCCGGGAATTTCCTGCAGGATTCTGTATACATTTGCAGGATATCCTAAAGAATTTAGCAGCCACTTTCCTACAGGACGTTTCTTGTAGAATCCCGTGTGAATCCTGTAGGTAGCCCTTCAGGAAATGAGTCCTGAAAATAACCTGGGCCCGGTTCCCCAAAACGTTCTTATCGCTAAGTAGTTCTTAACCTATTCCTTAACCTCTCTCTTAACCTAATGGCACGGTTCCCGAAACGTTCGTACGCTAAGTATATCTTCTGTAAGTCATACTTTCGTAAGGTTGGTCTGGACCATTCGTAGCTCTCTCTTAGCGTTGTTTGAGCTCAAACCGCTAGTC
>JACXGM010012373.1:0-24049 GCA_016801145.1 Umbra pygmaea | reverse complement strand
TTTGTTTACATTGCACTCATGTCACATAATAACATGGCTTTTTATTCTTGTTATAGCTATTGTAAATCGGATATGTTTGCTAAATTCGTGAAATTCTAAGCTTTCTGTACATATAAGCCATGTATATGCAGAGTTAAATCTGCACTTGTGAGCAATGATTCTATTCACCTTTTGGGCCAACTCTCCCGCGGCCGGCATCATGAGTTCTAAGAGGTTAAGGGAGGCTGAAATCTGGCCACCACTGAACAAGCCACATAAGTTGAGAAGTCAAGACTGGGCCAATATATATCTGAAGAAAGATTTTCTAAAGGTTTTATGGACTTACGAGATGAGACGGACCAAATGGATGAGCCCGTGTCTGGATCAGTAACGGGCACAGAGCTCCCCTTCGACTCAGACACCAGCAAGGTGGAGGTGGGGTACTGGTATAGGCTGGTATTATTAAAGATAATCTCGGTCGATTTACGGTAAAAGAAAACAGTACACCTCTCTGAACAGTGTCTGGGAGGCTGCTGCACAAGGAGTTGACCATCAGCAGATTAAGAATCTGACAGACTCCATGAATGGAAGGCTTGTGACTGTTGTTGAAAAGAAGGTTACTGGTTTGTATTGAAATGTCAGAAATGTTTATTTGTAAATTTGTTTGTTATTTACCCTCAACAGGTGAGATGGGAAACCTTTCATTTTTAATTTAGTTGCATAATTATTCTGCACACTAATAGTTTCCTAACAATTGTGCACACATAGATATTCTCAAAAGAAAGCCAAGACTTCACTTTTACTTTCTTAACTATCCACCTTTGAGGTATATTTACATTTTGGATTGACCGAGAGCACTGCAGTATATTGAGACATTCAGATAAAATTGGCTTTATGTAAAATGTTCAAGAGAAATAGCCTATGATCAGATTGTTTAATTGGATCATGCCCAGAGACAGTAGTTACCAACCACTTCTTTCTCAAGAAAGGCAATCACTCATTATCTTTCATTGTTCATCTTTAAAAACAAATTCACTATCTTGAAGGATAAAATGGATCAAACCACTACATTTCATTCAAAAAGCAAGTAAAGAAAAGTTGTAGTTACAAATCTTTCAGCAGTAACTACGTAACTTTCCCCAAAACTGTGTCTAATACTCCTTGTTTCGCAGCATGGTTTACTGTTTGGGACATCAGCTACTCAACATTGCTCAATTTTCACTTTTAACCTTCATTAAAAAGCAGTTATAAGGCAACATTTACCAGGAGTAAGCCAACCTTTGAAACAAAAGTCCACTGATGAAAAAGAAGATGAGATGCTGAGGCTGTGGTGATGAGATGTTTTGTGTTTGCTACAGTATGATGCTGAGGCTGTGGTGATGAGTTGTTTTGTGTTTGCTACAGTATGATGCTGAGGCTGTGGTGATGAGTAGTTTTGTGTTTGCTACAGTATGATGCTGAGGCTGTGGTGATGAGTTGTTCTGTGTGTTGGCTACAGTATGATGCTGAGGCTGTGGTGATGAGTTGTTCTGTGTGTTGGCTACAGTATGATGCTGAGGCTGTGGTGATGAGTTGTTCTGTGTGTTTGCTACAGTATGATGCTGAGGCTGTGGTGATGAGTTGTTCTGTGTGTTGGCTACAGTATGATGCTGAGGCTGTGGTGATGAGTTGTTCTGTGTGTTGGCTAAAGAATGATGCTGAGGCTGTGGTGATGAGTTGTTCTGTGTGTTGCAGCTCTACAACTAAATTGGACTTGATTAAGCCAATTTTGTTTAAATTGTTTTGCTCTGGCCTTTTCTTTAAGTTTGTATTTAACATAATACTATATTATCTCAATGAAATATACTGTTGTGAATGTATATGTGACAAAAAAAGTGAATTTATATATTTGGCCAGTAAAAATATGCTTGGCTGTTAGATTTTTTTCATCTACCAGTCCCCTTGGCAATTCAGCCAAAAAGTTAATTTCGGACACTGACACTCAACAAGCTTGTTATCTATTGGAACAATTCATAAGAATTATTTTTTGGCATTTCTGATTGGCTGTTGTTTAATCAAGAACTGAATGTTAAATTGCTAGCTCTTTCTGATTGGTTCTTGTTTGTTTGCTGGGAAACTAATAAATCTGTTGTTTGTCATTAAATTATGTGCTTTTTGATGCTTTTTGATGAAAACAATAGTAACAACAATAATAATAATGATTAACATTCAGGGTAATAAATCTAGATCTCATTCTGGCCCCAAAAAGTTTGAGAACTACTGTTCTTATTAATTAATTAATTATTAAGTATTTGCCTATTATTGAACAACTTCAGGAACGCAAACGATATATAAACAGAAATGTTGAATATCATGATTTTGAAAAATGTACACTGCCCAAATAAATAGCTTAATAAAGTTTACTCAGAACCTTTGACCACGACTGTATTTGTCACGTTCCAAATGTAGAGACAGGCGCGAAGGTTCAATAATCCAAAATTACTTTATTTAAGAAGAAAAGAATACTGCCACGTGGGGCTTAAGAATACATCGACAGCACACACACAGGAACGCGTACAGGAACACATTGACTGACAAGAGAAAAGGGGAAAACAACCTGGTTTAATACACAGACACTAATTACTAACACCATACATCTGTGCCTAAACAATGACCTAATCCCATAATCAATTCAAACCTAATGACATGAACAAGACACAAATGGGCGGCATATACACACAAATGAATACACACAAATGAAGGGAGCACATAGACAAGACTTACAAACCCCAACCATATGTGACAGTATTACTGTGTAGCAAAAAACAACAGTGTTTTTTTAATACAAATAAAATGCTAAATTAAGTAATTTACCTTTATTTTGCAAAATAATTTGACCTGTAGGCTGAGTATTTAGTTTTATGGAGTTTTATGGAACATAGCCTAATGATACAATGTAGCCTTTGTAAAAAGGTACACAATAAAAATTAACCCCATGAACAATGTTCTGATGAAATGCTTTGACAAATGCATTGTCATTCTTTTGCCCATTGGTGCGTTCTTGTTCTTTTGAGCACTCCTGCAAGTTGTAGGAGAAACTCAAGAATGTCTAAATAGCTGTAAGTAGAGATGCTTTGGTTGGCTTTTTGTGATTTGTTAAAATAAACACGTCACTTCTCCAGATATAAACAATACAGATAAGAAAGTTAAACTTCCAACTTCTTACTTCCTTGAAGCTACTCTGTAACAAAGCTATTCCCCCCTCTTCTGGATATACATCTGGATTAGCCATTATTGTTTACTAATAGCAATAGATTTTTTTATCCTTTTTATTATTACTGCATTGCTGAAGCCATGGCACCCGATTTTCACTACATGCAATAACATCTGTCTTTTGTGCATGCGACAAGAAACTTGAAATGTATAAGCTTTAAAAATTCTAAATAAAATGTTGACTTCACTGTTGCCTTTACATTGCCTATGGAGGGTACTGTAGATGGCTATGGGTTTAGTGAATGGTTGTTCTTGTTTGTGTTGTGCACAGGACTTTGACTACTTCACTGTAGAGCTGGAGAAGAGCGCAAAGGGTTTTGGCTTTAGTATCCGTGGTGGTCGCGAGTACAAAATGGATCTGTTTGTGTTGCGGCTCGCAGAGGACGGCCCTGCAATACGCAATGGCAGAATGAGGGTAAGGGACTTTAGTGTTTTAACTGCATTGTAGCTCAAACTTCAAGTCCAGTAGAGATGTGGTGACCACTATCAATTCTCACCCCATCCCCTTCCTATAGGCAAGGCTAGTTTATTTATATAGCACATTTCATACACAATGGCAATTCAATGTGCTTTACATAAACAGGAAAACATAAAAATTTAAAACAGATAAAATTAAAGCATTTAAAATAAAAGTGAAAAACATTTAGAAAAATAGTACAGTTTAAGAAATAAAAGAGATTGAATGAACATATAAAATATAGTGCAATCAGTTCGGACTTAGAACTATAGGTGATTTATACCTCCAGGCGCAAACTGTGATGATCGGTGATGCTAGGCGACGTCGCTTATGTGTGTTTTGAGGGGATTTGAGTTTTGAATAGGGTGTTTTCGCTATGTCTATTTTTTGTCTAGATGCCTTCGGTGTCTTGTGCTAGACAGTGTGCTGTGATTAGTCAGTCACACTACGCTCTTTGTCTTTGAAAAAGGTATGAATGCTCATTACAAAACACCCTGTTGTTTTGGTAATCACCCCCTGCCTCCCCCGTCTTTTTCTTCCATTTGGAAAGATTAGAAGTATGAAAACACAACGTGTGACTGGGACAAACATGGTTCAACTTGCCTTCACGAATGAGGTCTGTTTTCCTGTTTATATCTCTCCTGTCTTTGTCTTAGGTGGGGGATCAAATCATTGAGATAAATGGAGACAGTACCCGAGACATGACTCACGCCCGTGCCATCGAGCTGATCAAGGCAGGGGGGAGGCGTGTTAGACTGCTGCTAAAAAGAGGCATGGGACAGGTACCTGAGTATGGTGAGGCAATCTCAAAGAAACCTCCATCTTCTCTTTGTGTTTCCCTTTGACAATATATTTTACACTGTCAATTCAATACAAAGATGCTTTATGGGTATTGTAAACATGTTTAAACTGTCAAATCAAGCTAAAAATTATGTTTTATATTATAACATCATATTATTAAAAAAGTAAAACAAAATCAGACATAACAAGAAACCTTTTTACCTTTGTTTCATTCTTCCTTTTTTTCATCCCCCTGCTTCTGTATCATTTGTCTTTTTGTTTCTTTCCCTTTTACACAAAGACACACAAGCGCACAACCATGTGACAACAATGTACTGTAATATAAATTTTTCATTTATAGGGATTGTGTAACCCTTATTCCTTTCTACCTAAAACCTTATTTTCACTTTGTCACAATATGTTAATGTTTGGTATGCCTTTCTGAACATCGTAAAGGGAAACTATAACGAAATTGTATTCTTTGTCTGTGTTCCTAAATCACTTTTAGTATTTATTTGACTGTCGCTCTCTCTCAAGGTGTAACGTGATAAGGTGCAGAAAGTGTTGGAGACACATGCAAAGGTGAAAGGAAAACAACTTTATTGAACAAAAGATTTACAAAAACAAAATGACTACGATGAGTCAGAACACACTACAATATCACAATGAATGACAGAGAACCATACACAAACCAGAGTCTAAATACAAGTGCTAATGACCGAAAACCTAATCTGTAGGCTTTCAGTCATTAGCACTTGTATTTAGACTCATGGTGGGCAGCGCCTCTGGCACTGGCAATGTGGTCACGCCACTGGCACTGGCGTAGAGTGCTGGGCCACAGGCAAGGGCGCAGTGAGCGGAGCAACTGGCATGGGCATAAAGGGCGGAGTTACTGACACAGACGTAGCATGTTGCAGACCGGACCACCACGGTAGGGGCTGTAGTGGCTGTGGCTAGGCTAACCTGGCTAGGCTAACCTGGCTATGCTAACCTGGCTAGGCTAACCTGGCTAGGCTAACCTGGCTAGGCTAACCTGGCTAGGCTAGCCTGTGGGACTGGTGCAAGAGGAGCCACTGGATGACTAGATGACTAGGCTGCAAAGCTAACAAGACTGGTGGGTAATACACTGCTAGCTGGCTAGGGTCCCTAGCTAGTAGAGTTGGCAGTGGGTGAGACACACCATGAAAACAGAAAACATCAGAATACCAAATTATTTTCATTAGGGGTGTGCGGATCTCGTCATGATCGTATCCATAATAATATCTGTTTGTCACATGTTATACTCAAATAAAATGCCAATAAAGCCTATAGCTCTCTTGGGGCACAAATGGCTCAGTGGTTAGGGAGTCAGACATGTATTTGGAAGGTTGCCAGTTCGATTCCTGACTGTGCTAAATGTTGTTTTGTCCTTGGGCAAGGCACTTTACCCTAAGTTGCTCTAGGGGAATGTCCCTGTATTTACTGTGTAAATCCCTATGTTGTCAGCTAAAAGCCTAAAATGTAAAATCTACATTTTCTTCATTGCCATCCCTGAAAGTGCTAATCAGTGTAATTCTGTTCTTCTCTCCATCACAAATTGTGCGTGTTTAAAAAGGATATTGGTTAAAATGGCAAATGTATAGATGAAAAAATGCCGCACAGCGGTATATGCTACTGCATGTGAGTTTTATTCTCCCTTCACCAAACAATAACAATTTCGCCTTTACAGAATGCTTCTTCAGGTTCCAAATACTGGAAATTTCAAAAATGTCTGTCTCCCTGAGTGAGAGAGCTGCCTCATGATAGAGACATTCAAATAAATATTTCAAGCTATTTAGGAACGTAGACAAATTATATCTTCCCCCTTTAACGTCATGGGGCAAACTGTTTTTCAGTAGGCTATGCCTGTGAATGTGGACATCTGACCATCACAACCAAATGAGCTTGTTGGACATCCCATTCCAAAACCATGAGCGTTAATATGAAGTTGGCCCCCCCTTGGCAGCTGTAACTGCTGCCTCTCTTCTGGGAAGGCTCCACAAGATTCTGGAATGTGTCTATACACATTCAGCCAAAAGAACATGTGTAAGGTCAGGCACTAATTTTGGACTAGAAAGCCTAGCTCACAATCATCCCAAATCAGATTAAGATCACAGCTCTGTTTAGGCCACTGGAGTCCCGCCAGACCAAACTGGCTGGAACAGGAAAGGGCCTTCCCCAAACTGTTGCCAGTATTTTGGACACACTCAATTGTCTCAAATGTCTTTGTATCATGTAGCATTAAGACAACCATTTATTGCAACTACAACTAACAGTAAGGAGCTGTTAAAATCCTGAAAAAAGTCCCAGAGTATTATCCCTCCTCTGCCATTAGTATGGGTGTACACATATTTTTGGTCATATAGTGTACGTTTAAAAGAGAGAGATTTAGTGTATATTTAAGCTCATGGGCAATGCATATACAGTACATATATCCTCGTTGATGGAAAAGTTGATTTCACCGGAATGTTTTCAGTCATTTTTTATGTTAATTTCTTTATTTTTTATTAACATATTTAACTTGGCAGCGCCAAGTCATTTTGCCAAAACAGCCCAGTTATGATCCAGTAATTTAAACGAATCAGACTGGCTATTTTGCCAAATATATAAATGATATTATTAGAAATTATTTAGCTAATGTCTTATGCTTTCAATAATATTTCATAAAAGTCATTACTAAAAGGCAAATGTTTCCCTGTAACTTACTTTTCTATAATATACCCTAGATAGAAGATGTACATCTGCCATTACATTATGCAATGACAGGTGCGTGACACCTTTTTTACTTAAACTTCTACTTTTATTTTGTATAATTATGTAAATTCAAGAGCACCTGTTTACTTTTGAAACTTAAGTACATTTAAATTCAGATACTTTAAAACTTTTACATTTTTAGGTAGAAATCCAGTAGGTAACATTTCACTTTTACTGGAGTAGGTGTTTAGCACAGGACCTCTACTTAACTAGAGGTACTTTTTAAACGTTTTATTCTACTTGACATTTGCAACAACTATTTATCTTGCCTTACTTTACTGCTTAACTGCTGCTGCTTTCATAACTTAACTTAGAAAAAAAAATACTTTGTGTGTGCAAAGCTGTTTTGTCAATTACGCTTCTGTCTTTTGTATTTCTCTACCCCATGCGGTCTACTTATCAAATTGTCCTTTGTGGGTTGATAGTAGTGAAACGTTCTGAATTAACCCATCTGCTTTAACTGTAATGATTGGTATAGGCTTTTACTCCCCTTCCCTTAGGAATGGTACCTTCCAACCTTTCCATGTGCATGAAAGGTGACACGCTAAGCTCCCCCTATTTCTTCCTAATGGGCCAATCTAAAGACACGGTTCGTGAAAAGCTGCATGTCTTTCTCTCCATTCTGATTCTCATTCAAACATTTTCTCATTTTATGGATTGGTATATGTGTTCGTTTGTGCATGCATGTGTTTTTCAGTAATGTATCATATGTGTTTGCATGCTGTGTGCATATATTTTAAGAATGTATGGTCATGTTTCGCTGCTCATATGTTGCTAGATAAATATATGTTGTATAAAAGATATTATGACACCTGGATCTGTGTTTAACAATTAACATTATACATTATAACAATTAGTCAGTCAAAACAATTGATGATGTTACAAACAAACATGGTCAGAGGGATGCAACTACTGAGCAGTGGAACACGTATCTGTTTGTTTGGTTGCAGTGTTCTTGGTAGCAAGACCATTCAGGTATGAAGAGGACCTTGTTAGAGTGTGCAGTAAAGTGGTTCTGCAGTCAGTATTGGTGAGGGATGTCCTTAAAACTCAAGCACACCTTTGGTGCATGTTTGCCACTATCAACCAGTTACCAACATAATTAGAGCAGTAAAAATACATGTTTTCTCATACCTATGTTCTCATATGCCAGGGCTTTCAAAACATCAGCATGCAGGCACCAAACTACCCAGTTTATAGTGATGTAGTCCCTTTAACTGTTCTGTGTGTGAACAGGGAACTAGCTGAAGCTACATTAGGAGACATTATAGAGCAGAGATAATCAAAATATGATCCAATTTAATTAAGTTGACAGACATTTTATTGTCAAACTATATAAATAGTCCAGGCTATACTTAAATGTCTGAAACTAGGTAAATAAAATATTTAATCACAATGATATTATCAAAGAGTTTCTTCTATTGTGGAAATTTAAGAAAATGAATTAAAGAAATGTATCTGAGCAGTGGTGTTTGTTTTAACACAATCAGGTGCGTCACCAGACTTTCAAGACTCTTGGGGCTCAGACAGATGAGGGGATTGGATGTGTGTAATTACATTAGCTATTATTATGCAGGCTATTACATTATTAGTTAAAACAGCGCGAATCTGAGGTAAAGCTGATGGATATTTAATATTGCATTTTCAACGTATGTATTCAAAACCCGAGATCAGGTCTTGTTTTCCCAGACTCAGCCACACTATAACTCTGCTTATGGTTAGGGACCGTCAATAAATTCCATGCTTCAAAGTTATTCATTTAATAGCTTTTAATCATCAAAACACTATCAAATTGTTTAGAGAGGACACCCATGTTGCACAGCTTTAGATTTTTTAACCTTAAGAAACATTTTAAAATCAATAGCTTTTTTGCTGAATAACTTAGAAAACTCAAATCACTTTTAAATTGTTCAGAGAGGACCTCACCTGTTGCAAAGAATATGGACTTTCAAATCTTTTTTTTAAATTTTCTAAGACTTGCAAAAATAAAGCAATAAAATAATAAATAAATAAATGCAAAGCTTTTTGTAAAATGTCTCTCTAATCAATTTGAAAGTGGTTTTAGGTTAAAAAAAAGCTATTAATTTTTCTTATTTTCAAAATCTTAAAAGAATAATTCAAATTTTTTGTAAAAGTCAAAGGCTGTACAACATGTGGGTGTCCACTCTGAACTTTTAGATTTTAAAACACTTTAAAACACTACACTCATTATTTAAACAGATTCTAGAATTTTTGGGGAAATTCCAACAGCTGTGCTACATGTGGGTGTCCTCTGTGAACAATTTGAACGTAGATTGAAGTTTCTAAGTCATTCAACAAAAAAGCTAATGAATTATGGAATAAACTGCCTCTGCCCTAGTGGGGTAACTGGCCCCCCTAAAAACAATTTCTAATTGCAGACACAAAAAACAGATTTTGGAGATAAAAAAGTAGATCATAGCCAAGTTTAGGCAAATTAATTCTGAAGGGAAATTAATGTCTAAAGTTTACACTTAAACATACAATATATAGTTTTTGTCCACTAGGGGTCTCTCAATCAAAACAAAAGCAAAACATATAATTTGATGACTTCGAGAAGTAGCATGGGATCATGGGTTTTGTTGTCGTCGTCATTGACAACATGCCAATCTAGCGTCTCCGACAAAGAAAATGTTCACTGACAAAGTAATGTATTGTTAAAAATATTATAACTTTATTCACGTTATGTTTGCCGGTTCCCTGGAACTTAGAACAACTAGAAGAGTCAAAGGTTATAAGACGCCATTGACCGGGCGACAAAATGAAACGTCCCGTGTCTTCGATTTTAATTACACATTTCTCTGTGTTTGAAAGTTGGTGGAAACATTTGGGATAATGTAAGTACACAACTTACAAATTTATATAATATAAGTATAGTGATGTCTGCTTTTTTAAAATGCAAAGTATGTCTTTTGTTATTGTTTTGGAAAACAACATATTTTACCTTTAAATTACAGAAGTTATTAAATGAATGTTGTTGTTTATTTAAATGGGGGGTGGTTAGTTACCCTATTAGCCGCAGACTCAGCTGTCCTCTTCATCCTTCTTCCTCTATCTTCCTTCCTAGTTAGCATAACTAACTAGTTCTAACCAGGCTCGATATTGTCTAAATCACAGATAGAAACACAGCCATTACCATAAAAGTTAATATCCCTGGGGGATAGCACACTAATTAAACATATTGCCCCTTTTATGAAAATTTATCTTTTTGCAAAAACCAAAGGCTGTGGAACATGTAGGTTTGCTCTCTGAACAATTTAACTGTTTTGGGGTTTCTAAGCCACATGATTAAAAGCTATTGAATTAATATATCTGAGAATTTATTGATAGTCCCTAACTATATGTAGACCACTGTGTACTTTGTCTGATAAAACAGGCTATAGTGTGGCTGAGTCTGGGAAAACAGGACTGATCTCTGGTTTCAAATATCTGTTGTATGTCAAATATCGAATATCCAACCAACCAACCTTTGGTCACCGCAAATGAAATAAAGTGCATGTTTCTTATAAACGCTATCAGTGTCAAGTCAAATACAAAACAATATATTTTATTTTTATAACATATGTTTTCTTTTTTAAACGCTTTTTCAAGTAAACAATTTAGAAAACATTTAGGGATAAACACAGATGTTCTGTACAAACCTTACAATGGACGACGCAAGACAAGTTCATTACCCAAGGTAATGTACAGCACAAAGGTTTATATCCCTCTTATACCACATGCAAACAACATAAGCAAAGATTTTGTTTACTAGTAGGAATTATTGTTTGCATTTATATTCACATGCTTAATTAAAGGTGCTAGGGACTTACTTCCCTGAGGTGTCAAGGTTTGTATTTTCTCTTTTGTTTCCTGTGTCTAGAGGTTGTGCCCGCCCTGCAAACTCATTAGACATCACCGTATAGCTCTGGTTTGATTGACAGCTCTGTCATCTGTATTTTCTCTCTGTTAGCAAACCATACTTCATACATTTGTTAAGGATTTCCGGCCTGACGCTCTGTTAGTGGATGCCAGTAATATTCTTGAACATGTCAGGTTTCGAGCTATCTACGGTAAAACGATGATTCTACGTAGATTGTGCATATAATCTAAACACTATACTACACATCCAGACTAAAATGGGGGGCTTAAAAACTAGTTTAGCAGTTACGTACATTGCGGACTGAATAGTTAAATTTATTTAGGCTTTTCAATGGTTACGATTCTACAGATGGCACTCAGTCCTTACAGTCATATGCAAATGTTTAGGCACCCCTTAGAATTTCCATGATTTTCATTTCTATATAAATGGGTGTTTGGATCAGCAATTTCATTTTGATCTGTCAAATAACTTTAATAATTCAGTAGTGAAATGAGGATAATTAGATGAACAGAAAATGTGCAATATGCATCAAAATGAAATTAGACAGTTGCAAAAATTTGGGCACCGCAAAAGAAATATCACATCACTATTTAGTTAAGCCTCCTTTAGCATAAAAAACAGCCTTTCGACACTTCCTATAGCCTGTAATGAGTGTCTGGATTCTGGATGAAGATTTCTTGGACCATTCCTCCTTGTAAAACATCTCCAGTTCAGTTAGGTTTGATGGTTGCCAAGCATGGACAGCCCACTTCAAATCACCCCACAGATTTACAATGATATTCAGGTCTGGGGACTGGGATAGACATTCCAGAACATTGTACTTGTTCCTCTGCATAAATGCCAGAGTAGATTTTGAGCAGTGTTTTGGGTCGTTGTCTTTTTGAAATATCAAGCCCCGGCGTAACTTCAACATTTTGACTGATTCCTCTACATTATTCTCAAGTATCTGCTGATATTGAGTGGATTCCATGCGACCATCAACTTTAACTATATTTCCAGTACCGGCACTGGCCACACAGCCCCACAGCATGATGGAACCTCCACAAAATTTTACTGTGGGTAGCAAGTGTTTGTCTTGGAATGCTGTGTTTTTTTTCCGCCATGCATAACACCCCTTGTTATGACCAAATAACTCCATATTTGTTTCATGATTCCACAGCACCTTCTTCCAAAATGAAGCTGTCCTGTCCATACCTCAAGAGACTCTGTTTGTGCCATTTGTCTTCCACATCCCTCTCCTGTACCACTTCTCCTTGTGCAAAGTGTGCTGAATTGTTGAACGATGCACAGTGACACCATCTGCTGCAAGATGATGTTGTAGGTCTTTGGAGGTGGTCTGTGGGCTGTTTTTGACCGTTCTCACCATCCTTCGCCTTTGTCTTTCCGAAATTTTACTTGGCCTGCCACTTCTGACCTTAACAAGAACTGTGCCTGTTAGGGCTGCTCGATTATGGAAAAAATCATAACCACGATTATTTTAATCAATATTGAAATCACGATTAATCATTAACTTTGGAAATTTGCCCTTGTGAAAACAGTGAAAAAATGCAGACTTTGGGAGCGACAGATGTAAGGCGTACTTAGAGTCTCTTGCTTTGGAATGCATTTTCTGACTTTGTTGAGGGTGATTAGCACATAGTTCATTTGAATGTTTGGATTTGACTAGATAGCAATGTCTTTCAATTATATAAAATTAATCAACACTTATAAACGTATCTTATTCTCTATTTTGCCTGCAGGCTTTTTATGTGCGCACAATAGACTGTGCTTAATTAAGTCTGCTGTAGAATCACAAACTACTGAATAGAAGTAACTCCACAAATCCTGGTTCTTCAGTCGGTAGAATAATTATTCAAAATAAAATAATACATGGCTCTACACTACAACTGCGCTAATGAAACACAGAACAAGAATGTGATTAATTGCTCAATGATAGTGGTGGGTCATTATTTTTGTTGCTTTGAGGTACTGAGAGATGAGCAATCTAATACTGAAGAAATATGTTTCAGTAAACAACGCTGCAAGGACACAAATAAAATATCCTAAACAAGACTCACAAACAGACAAAGCTGATAAGCTAACTAACGAACAAAGTACCTGCGTTGCTGTGAGGTAAACTCATGGAGCTGCTGCAATCACCTGCTATTACTGTAATATATAAAATACCATAGACCCTAGACCAGTACTCTGCCTTTGTCACCTCATCAGCCATTTCTGCAAAGCATATCTCATATAAAGCACGCAGAGCAACTTTGGTGAAACGTTGGCGAGATGGCAAATTATAACGCTTGTCCAAAGTATGCAACATTCTAGAGCACACATCTTTGGCTAAAATATATGCATGTAATATTATTTTGTGTCTCCGCGCTGGATGGATATGAAGTTACAGGGTAAAATGCGTCTTTATTAGACAACTGAGTTAGTTTAGCTTTCGTGAGGGACAAAAGTGTGCTTGTGCGTGTCATTCAAACACAAGACAAAAATAAGATTTCTTACAAAATGCAATGTACAAAATAATTGTTTTTTCTCAATTACATTGTTTTGTGATCGTTAGGAGCTGTAATTGAAATCGCAATCAAAATTTGATTAATTGCACAGCCCTAGTGCATGTGGTCTTCCATTTCCTTACTACGTTTCTCACAGTGGACACTGACAGCTTAAATCTCTGCAATAGCTTTTGGTAGCCTTCCCCTAAACCATAATGTTGAACAATCTTTGTTTCCATTTGATAGTTGTTTTGAGGCCCCCATTTTGCCACTCTTCAGAGGACAGTCAAAGAGAACAACAACTTGCAACTGGCCACCTTAAATACAGTTTCTCATGATTGGATCCACCTCTCTATGAAGTTCAAAGCTTAATGAGCTCACCAAACCAATTGTGTGTTCCAATTAATCAGTGCTGTAGGTAGTTACAGAAGCCCGGGTCTGGTGACGCCCCTGGACACAATCACTCTAACATTAAAGACAAAATGATTTCACAATGAAAAGTTACAAAAACATAATGTGTTAACTATTTACTGTTTTATTTGTCTGAACCTATAATGCAAAATGGGAGCAAATAACTTAATTTTGTATTTCATTTAATAAATAACTGAATTGTTTTGTAGTGTAATTAGCCTGACTTTAACTGGCTGCTTTTTGAGAGGTCAGGCCAATTTAAAATGGCAGTCAGACTGTGAGTGTTCTGCAGACTTCTGTTCCAAGTAGGTCTTAATTGTGTTTCGGGTCAATAGAATACATAAAGCATACATATTCCATCGTACTTCCATTTTGACCAGATCCTCTACATTCTTGACTGAAATGTACTGGCAGACTGAATATACATTACAGTAAATATAAAGGTGTCACTGTGCCACAGAAGGTTGAGGGCATGCATTAACTTCTTACCAACTCTTATTTATTATTTATCTTCAACCAAGAGAATAATTGTACACGAATTGGGTTTGTGCAGTCGTGGTCAAAGAGAATGGCACAAATACAAATTTTCACAAAGTCTGCTGCGTTAGTGATGATGGCAATTTGCATATACTCCATAATTTCATGAAGATGATTTCAGATGAATCACTGAATGAATGACTAAATCTCTCTTTGCAATGAAAATGAACTTAAATTCCCCCCCAAAAAAACATTTCCACTGCATTTCAGCCCTGCCACAAATGGACCAGTGGCCATCATGTCAGTCATTGTCTCGTTAACACAGGTGAGTGTTGATGAGGACAAGGCTGGAGATCACTCTGTCATACTGATTGAGTTATAATAACAGACTGGAAGCTTTAAGGAGGGTTTTAAGGATGGTGCTTGAAATCATTGTTCTTCCTCTGTCAACCATGATTACCTTCAAGGTAAAAAAGGGCTTCACAGGCAAGGATATTGCTGCTAGTAAGATAGCACCTAAAACCATTTATCGGATCATCAAGAACTTCAGAGAGAGGTTCAATTGTTGTGAAGAAGGTGTCAGGCCACCCAAGAAAGTCCAGCAAGCGCCTAAAGTTGATTCAGCTGCAGGATCGGGGCACTACCAGTGCGGAGTTTGCTCAGGAATGGCTGCAGGCAGGTGTGAGTGCATCTGCACGCACAGAATGGCAAAGAATTTTGGAGGATGGCCTGGTGTCAAAAAGGGCAAGAAAGAAGCCACTCTCCAGAAAAAAACATCAGGGACAGACTGATATTCTGCAAAAGGTACAGGGATAGGACTGGGGTCATTTTCTCTAATGAGAATGTTTGGGCCATCCTGAAAACACTTAAAAGAGAAGACATGGTGCCCGGAGAAGACATGGTGAGCACTACCATCAGTCCTGGGTCCTGCCAACAGTAAAGCATTCTGAGACCATTCATGAGTGGGGTTGCTTCTCAGCCAAGGGAGTGGGTCACTCACAATTTTGCATAAAAACACAGCCATGAATAAAGAATGGTACCAACACATCATCCAAGAGCAACTTCTCCCAACCATCCAAGAACAGTTTGGTGATGACCAATGCCTTTTCAGCATGATGAAGCACCTTGCCATATGGCAAAAGTTATGTCTAAGTGGCTTGGGAACAAACAGACATTTTTGGTCCATGGCCGGGAAACTCCCCAGACATTAATCCCATTGAGAACTTGTTGTCGATCCTCAAAAGGCAGGTGGAGAAACAACAACCCACAAATTCTAACAAATTCCAAGCATTGATCATGCAAGAGTGGACTGCCATCAGTCAGGATGTGGCCCAGAATTTGACAGCATGCCAGGGCGGATTGCAGAGGTCTTGAAAAAGAAGGCTCAACACTGTAAATATTGAGTCTGCATAAACTTAATGTAATTGTCAATAAAAGGCTTTGACACTTATGGAATGCTTACATCAGTATACCATAGAAACTACTGACAAAAAGAACACTGAAGAAACACAATAGCCATCCTCTAAACCTTTGACCACGACTGTAGAGTGAAACCATTCTTATGGAAAGGCAGGCTTCTTTTGACATAATGTCATCTCAAATGAAACCAAAAAGAATGTCTGCCATTGTTTGTTGCTCCATTGTACTTTGTGTATTGAATCTCTTCTGCTTGCTCCATTTCATAAAAATGTTTGTAGCTGCAAACTACACTCATTCTACAATCCAATTTGTGTATGACTTCTTCTCTGAGTCAACACAAGTACTTTGGTGTCAGAAGCCTGCCAGATGCTGAGCAGGCACTTCACTAGATTTTCATTAAAATTATGTTCGTAATATGCAGAAAACTGTTTTCGTGTTCATTTCCTTCATTCCTTTTATTGTATTAATGTTTACTTGTTTTTATTACTATTTTGTATGGTGTTGTAATGAAAAAATATTTTTTTTTTATGTCGGGTGGCCTTAGACTTTTGCACAGTAACTCGTAAAGTCAGTAGTTGACATTATCTAGTGATTGATATTTCTTCTGTTTCGTATCTCCTGACTATATAGAGTAAAACTACTATATACTGTGTTTGCAGTAACCTGTAGTGTCTCATATGCGGTGTCCTCCTCTCTTAGTAGACGGTGCCTCCTCCAGGGATACCCTTTCTCCAGCCCTCTCTGCCCAGCAGGAAGTGACGCTTGACTTACAGCAGCCACCCAGATCTTTTTCATCCCATCTAGCTTTCATCCCAAACACCCCCCACCTGTATTCCTTAAAGACCACACTGCGTATGGTAGCCCAGGCCCCAGATCCCAGCTCCAAAGAAGGGACTACTGATGGCAGGTCCACCGAGCCCAGATGCTCTGTTTGGTGGCAGGGATCCCCGCAGGGGCTGGAGAACGTGGGATCTAAAGAGCTCCAGCCTCCGCCGCAATCCCCAAAAGTTGCCAGAGAGATGTCTGACGAGATGGGAAAGAGTTGCTCCACAGGTACATTTAGTGGAGAGCACACACACACCCACACAGGAAACTACATGGCCCTGGGACTCTTCCTACCGGAGCTTGAGCCTAAATGGAGGTGGTGGTAAATGTGCGGAGGGACACATGTACCTCCAAGAGGAACCTGAGCTGCAGCTCTGCATCCCAAAGATGAGGAGTGGCTCCCTGGATATGGCGGCATTTGTTGCCCATCTCATAGCATGAACAGCAGAAGTGCTGTCACCTTCACAGGACCCTGGAACCCACCTATGGTCCTGGTCCTTCACTGTCACCAGGTAGACCAATTCCCTACACAACTGGCTTACACTAAATCATACCACGGACCAGTTTGGATTGGCTGGCTCTTTACAAGCTACCAGATCCAACCAATCACTCACACAATCAAATATATGAGGGATTGTTGTATTTTATTCTCCCCTCTATCAAATAAAGTGTTGTTCCTTCATTCAAGTTAACACCTACCACCTTACAAACTGAAGGACATAATGTGTAGCGTTGGTATGTGTAAAGAGAACTTGCTGAATTTGGTCAAGATGGCCATATTAAAACCCAGTGTTTGAAATCCCATTTGTTTGATCTAACAGTGTCTCTTTGGGTCAGTCAGTAAAGCGCGGAGCTTTTGAAATGTCTGTAGATCAACCAGTTATGTTAGACCTCCAATTTGTCAGATCTAAAATAAATTGCCAGCTTCAACTGCAGTTGCAATGCTCTTTTGAAGAGAGAGCTGGGTATTGTGGTTTGCCTATGATGTATTTTTTTCTGTACATGGAGAGGACAAGGATACAGGTACATTAATTACAAATTAATAGAACAATATATCCTTAAATTCTCCATTAAACCATTTTGAACATGGACATCACTTTTGGAAATGGACCTAACATTAAACACAGCTCTGTCAACAAGTAATCTTTTAGAGATTGTACATGCATATTGATATTTCATATATACTGTAAATATAAAAAATGAAAAATATGTACATTAAGCCTAAATAAAAAACATGCCTAGTGTTGTTTCTTTAGGCATTGTTGTAGGTAGATACATCAGTATTTTAATATATTTCCATCAACAGACTTGAGTCATCACATTGTAGACTACAGAGTGATGCAGTGTTGTTGTGCATGACATCTTCAGCGACACAAAACACCTCCTACTAATAGAACGTAGACTGGCATCCTCAATAGAGGTATCTAAATTGGAATTGGGTATTTGTAATTTTCAAAGTGTGTAAAAACATTTTGCTTATAGGAGTTTGTATCAGTTTTCTGCAAGTTACTGTACCCAATCATACAATCAGTCATGTTCATAGAAATAAAGTATGTCAATTATATTTCTATGATTTTTTTTATAATAGCTATGGTAGCTATATGGTCCGGATTGAGATTAAAGATACATCTACTGAACTTAAGCTGGGATCCTATATTTTGCATACATTTAATCTGGAATCCTTACATTTTACAACCCTTTGTAGACTTATACGTTTATAACGTATACCCAGTAATTGTTAAAAAATATAACTTATATAAATGCCTGATGGGTAAACTCTTTCCTATCAGAATCCAAAATGCTAAGCTTTTTTCACTTCAAAGTTTGTAAGCAATACAATGAAATATGGTTAAAACTTTCATTTCAGTATTACTGATGGTGAGCACTTGCTTTCATAGCTGTCTGAATTTCAGAGTACCTACATCATTTTTTATAAATTCTCTAGAACACACAGATAGGATAACTACTTTGTTGTTGTTAACATTAAGGACCCCAGCTTTAAGTAATAACTTCAATCTTAAGGCAATGTATGTCGGCTGCACGTAAAGAGTGAACTCTATAGAACTCTGTCCATTCTACTGTAAATTATCCATGACTATGCCTTTTACTGTGCTACATGAACCACACCACTGTGGGAGGAGGGCAATATTATAAAAAGAGAAAAAGTATACATGGGACATGAGGTTGGGTTGGAGTGCCTTACTGGAAGTAGAGCTTACTGGAAGCCCTAAAACATAGCTATCACTAGCAGTTTTTATTTTTTAATGAGAAGCAGAATGCAAAACTGGTGATTCTAGAGATTCTTCTGTACTAGAGGTCTTTATGGATATATCCAAATCGGATCCAAATGTATTAATCATTTATAAGATAATTAAAAATTTGGTTATTAATAATATGTTTACCATTTGTAAATTATTACTAATGTACTACTAACCTACCTGTTTGCGATTTATAAAGATTTCTCATTATTTATAAGAAATTAATAAATGGTATAGTATCTATAATTATCTATTATAACTGGGGCTTGCGACGTCATCGGTTAAAATATTAAACATACTTCTTCCTAGCAAAGGCCCCAGTTTATATTTGACTTATAAAAGAGTTTGGAGATATCTGCAATTTTAATGACTAAAACTGTATTCCAAGCCTATGACAATTCCCTGATATCCACATGTAGAATGTCGCCTAATCACTCAAATGCAGTAATAGGTAATGAAAAAACATCACTACACTCTGAGGAGCTGGCCAAAATAAAAGACATGGCGGACATTTCCTCTTGTTTCAAGTGTGAACACTAACTTCCAAATAAGACTATCTACAAAATAAAAACGATTTTAACATTCACCACCCACAATAATATTGTTGCCGATGTAGACATTCTAGCCAGCCACAGGTAATGAATCAGTTTTGTAATAATGTTTTTTAGTGATGCTATCTATTGAGTAGTGGCTGTAGTATTAATATACTGGTAGCTGTCTCTTTGCCTAATTGTCTTCGCTACCTCTCACCTTACACACCCTGGACTTTCCAGAGCTCTCTACCTCCACCCCTTGGACGGAGTGAAGAATTAACTCCCTAACACTAGTAGACCTTACACATGATACAAATTTATATTACCGGACAGTTGGATTTCCTCAACTATTTATGGGGCTTTTTCACGCATATCACAGACGGGGTTGTGTACCCATCTATCCCTAGATAGCTGTTTTCATATTTTTAAATATCAAGAAATACAGTTTTGACAGCTTTATAATATAAGCGGGTCTTTGAAAGGGGAAGTACTGTAGCCTACCGTTCTCACCAGCGAAATTAAGCTGAAATACTTCTCTATGCAGCAGTTGTTTGAATCAGACTTACAAGTTGCCTGCTATTATTGTTCTGCCTATAATTTTATTTATATTGTCTGTAAATTGTTGAGAAATACAATTGTTTTACTCTCTACGCATTGTATAGATGAGAATCATTGAACTCACTCTCCTGCTGTCATTCAAATTTGTTTTCATTCACTGTCATTGAAATTTGCACAAATCATTCTCTGATTGGTTGTGGAAACAGGTTAATCGCCAGCACCTGCATACATGAAGGCCTCAAGAAAAACAATTTAAAGAAATGCAATGGCATTAATAATGAATTCAACTTATTTGGCGCATTTCAAGGAACCCAAAGCGCTTCACACAGTGAGAGGGAAAGCCCACCTCATCCACCACCAATGTGCAGCACCCACATTGCAAAGCTGCACAGATGTTGCTTGACTGCATTAACAGTGTTATCAGTACAGTTCGACTATAGGCTCTCTGATGTCCACAGGGTCGAGTCTGTATCGACCAAAAATGTGAATTGCGAATTGCACAAACAAATGCATCACTAAAGCAGATTGGAAAATGTGTGCCATTTTATTTAAATTAAATGAAACAGTACATAAGTGTTCAGACTTTGTTATAAACAAATCTAAATGATTAGCTTAATAGGAACAACTTGTTTGATGTGGCGTACTAACATGGCAACAATTAGAGGAGTGCCGGGGGGTACGTTAATGTTAGACGATAACCGATAGCCTCGCAACCATCTTCACAAATAAACTTTTGGCAACCGTTGTATAAGTGGAGTAACCATAGCAACACACATTTTTCCATAAGTTCTCCAGGCATTTCCAGGTATAACCAGGTATATCCCAATAATATGTATATGCATAAATGTAGCCAAACTTCATTGCACTTAAAATCTGGAATCAGAACAGACATTTTTTCCAAACGAAAAAACAACACTTTTTTCTACATTTTTCTGATACACACTTCAATATAATGTGAATGACACCTTGGTGAATTAAGGTACAAATTTCTATTAACACACATGCACATTCTTGGTTACATCACTTTTTTTATACCAGTGTACTTTCCCAAACAGATGCAAACAGACATTTAGCTCTAGTGTAACATTTAGCTATACTGTAACATTTAGCAGTACAGTTACATTTAGCTATACTGCTAAACTCTAGATCTGCAATCAAAACAGAAATTCCTTATTCCAAATAAAATGATTTTGTAAATGATTTTCATCTATGAACGTTTTTATTTGCATAATTTGCCTTATTAGCATTAAAGAACACTGAAACATTATCTATTTTCCATTCAAGCCATGGCAACTTAACAGTGCTAAACGTTCATCAATTATGAGTATGTTAAATATTTTAATATACATATTTAATGTTAATTATCCTGAAAACAGTATCTCCTAGTTCCAGGTAGTGAGACCAAATTTGCATAATAAACATAAATTAACTAATCAATATTACTTCAACCGCTAATTTTAGCCATAATTGTTGTTTGATATGTTTTGTCTCCTCCCACACCTCCTTCTTTACCCCCTACTCCTTCGCCTGCACCTTCTCCGGCTCCTCCTCTTTCTCCTACTAACCCTCCTGCACCACCTTCTACTCCTATTTCTCCTGCACCTCTTCTTTCAGCTCCTCCTCCTAAACATCCTTCTACTTCCTCTGCACAACGTTTTCCTCTTTCCCCTACTTGTGCTTGTGAACATACTCCTCCCTCACCTCCTGTTCCTCATACTCCTGCTCATCCTACTCCTTCTGCTCCTCTTTCTGCTTCTTGTCCTTCTCCAAATGTTTAGGCAATTGAAACTTAAAACCAGGATCAGCTCTGGCAAATTTGGCACCCTTGGAAAGATTTTGGGATGGTGCCCCCCCACGAATCGACACACCCCGCCCCCACACCCTAATATCTTACCTTGACCTTATGATTTCAAACCAGATGACATATCCCTGCCTCTAGACAGTTGTGTGCTAGATGGCTCTGGCTGAGTCTCCACATAGGTAGAAGAGGTCTTAATGATGTCCCTCCCATGTATATTAAAAGGGAAACTGAAGAATTATAGAAGATATACAAGTTACAGTTTTAGGTATATTATTGTGTAAGAGTAGCATAGAGTACAGCATACGCAGGAGTGCAACATCTAATTAAAACAACTGGCCATTTTTAGAAAAGATGTAAAACCCTATACATCAAATTATTTTCAAAGAATACCTCAAATAGTTTCACAGCCATCACTCCTTTTGTCTTTATAATTGTGGTTATTATGTTTATTATTTGTATAATAACAACTAAGTAATTGAATAAAATAAATTACTATTCAGCTCTGTGGTGGTTTCACCTGGCTTTATGAAAATATACTTGATGCACTTAAGTCGCTCCGAATAATATGTAATATGTAAATGTAAAACTAGTGAACAGTTAACAATATTACATCTGAAATGGTTTAGGCCTAATAACTCTGGAGAGACAGACATAAACATTTGCAAAACATTTCAAAACGTATACGCTGGCAATACATCTAGAGATGCTTTTACACACTAGTTAATTTTCATATTTGTTTTAGCTAAGTTAAACATTTACATTTTAGTTATTTAGCAGACAATTTCATCCAGAGCAGCTTACAGTAGCTAAGTGTGTATACATTTAAGAGAAGCTAGCTAGCTGAGTAGTAAGAGCTACTCAGTAGTAAGAACATTCTAATATTTCAACATTCAGATTGCAAAACAGTAAGTACACAGTACCTCTATTTTATTTCTCTCTATCCTCTCTGCACCTGGCTAGCAATGGTCTTTCATTACAATGTTACCTGCCGATTAGCTAACAGTTAACTCAACCCCAAATACCACCAGTCAGGTACAGAGGGTAGTGTGGCTCGGGTGGGAGAGTTTGATACTGTATCCTTATTGCTCATCTCCCGCCTTGTCCGCCTGTGCCAGGAGCCGGGCCTGCTTAAAACTTTACCATTTGTAATGGTTATGCTTATACACTGCTCAAAAAAATTATGGGAACACTTAAACAATACAATGTAACTCCAAGTTAATCACACTTTTGTGAAATCACACTGTCCACTCAAGAAGCAACACTGATTGACAATCAATTTCACATGCTGTTGTGCAAATGGAACAGACAACAGGTGGAAATTATGCAATTAGCAAGACACCCCCAATAAAGGAGTGGTTCTGCAGGTGGTGACCACAGACCACTTCTCAGTTCCTATGCTTCCTGGCTGATGTTTTGGTCACTTTTGAATGCTGGCGGTGCTTTCACTCTAGTGGTAGCATGAGACGGAGTCTACAACCCACACAAGTGGCTCAGGTAGTGCAGCTAATCCAGGTTCACACTGAGCACATGTGACACGTGATAGAGTCTGGAGACGCCGTGGAGAACGTTTCGCTGCCTGCAACATCCTCCAGCATGACCGGTTTGGTGGTGGGTCAGTAATGGTGTAGGGTGGCATTTCTTTGGGGGGCCGTACAGCCCTCCATGTACTCGCCAGAGGTAGCCTGACTGCCATTAGGTACCAAGATAAGATCCTCAGACCCCTTGTGAGACCATATGCTGGTGCGGTTGGCCCTGGGTTCCTTCTAATGCAAGACAATGCTAGACCTCATGTTGCTGGAGTGTGTCAGCAGTTCCTGCAAGAGGAAGGCATTGATGCTATCAACTGGCCCGCCCGTTCCCCAGACCTGAATCCGATTGAGCACATCTGGGATATCATTTCTTGCTCCATCCACGAACGCCTAGTTGCACCACAGACTGTCCAGGAGTTGGTGGATGCTATAGTCCAGGGCCCGTATTTATCAAGCTTCTTAGAATTACTCTTAAGAACACTGCTAAAACTTGACTTAAGAGTAAGAAAATTCTTGGCTCAAAGCTGCGCTTAAAAGTTAGTTATCAAACATCCCAGTCCTACTTTTAGTGAAGTGTAGGACTAAATCTTAAGTGTCAGTCTTAGAGCTGATTCACGACACTTTGCTGTGCC
>JACXGM010012372.1:9629-24150 GCA_016801145.1 Umbra pygmaea | reverse complement strand
TGCTGTGTTAGGTTGTAGTTCCTGTACTGTGTTAGGTTGTAGTCCCTGTGCTGTGCTAAGGTGCAGTTCCAGTGCTGTGCTGTCTTGAGTGTCCGTGTCCTGTATCTACGTGGGGGGAGACAGCAGGGCGACCCAGGCAGAGCTGCTGGCCCAACACCACTAGCAGAGTGCTGGCATGGCTGCCAGATTGACAGGATCACTGAGCCTGATGTATGATGGGGCTGCCAAGATCAAAGACCACAATGTGGCAATGGGCTCATTACCAAGGGTTCAATAGGGCTCAAAATATGGTTTTCTGTCACTATGTGTCTGTGTGCATCCAGTCAGTCAGTCAGTCAGGGACACTTTTAGTCAGTCTTGTAGACGGTCTTGTAGTCAGTCTTGTAGTCAGTCTTGTAGATGGTCTTGCGTGGGGTTTGAGCAGTTAGGTGGGAAGGTAATCTAAACATTAAAAAATATGTACAAATTAAGTACAAATAAAACCATATCTGTCTGACTGACATACTGATGTGTAAAATTAGGTTTTATACAAACATACTGATACACATATAAACACACAAATACATATACACATACAGTACACACATATACTGATACACACATACACACTCAGTACAAACCCATACACACACAAATACATATACACATATAGTACACATATACACACAGTACAAACACATACACACACAAATACATATACACATACAGTACACACATATCATAAAAACACACATACACATAGACATGATCACATACACACACAGAAACACAATCCTATTTCATGTGTTTTTCAGAGGGCTCACATAATTGTGTTTTCACCTACAGCTGCTGCTCTGTTATTTAGGAGAATTAAGTGTTTTGACTATTTATTTGGTCCACAGTCTTGTAATATTATATTGTGATTCGGAAAGTAAATGTAATATCTATGTATTTTGCAGAACATGTGATCATATAGAAAATGTATTAAAGAAATCAAGGTTTAAAGACGCACTATGTAATTTTCCTGGCAGACCGAATTTCACATATTTTTCAAATTATTTTTATATATGTTTTTACTGAAGACAGGAAGCATACTGGGACAATATAACCAATTTCCGATATTACACATACACATTTTTATTTTTTATAATGCATTCGTTGGAACTGGAGTTGTTTTTAGCCCCTCGATCTAATATGCTAGTTCCTAATGTTTACTAGTCCTAAAACACATTTTTTGTGTTATTTCTGTGTGTAATTTTCCAAAAAGTTACATTGTGCAGTTTTAATCTACACTCACTAAGTTCCATAGTTATGACTAATTTGGCCCATTGAAGCAATAATAGAAAATACAATCTTTACAAAATTATCATTCTTGCTTTTTCATTTTGGCCTTAAAGTTGATGTGTGAGAATCAGCAAAAATGGGCAAGCATAAGGATTTTAGTGACTTTGACAAAACTGTGATGGCTAGACGGTCAGAGCATCTCCAAAACTCCAGCTCTTGTGGGGTGTTCCCAGTCTGGAGTGGTCAGTACCTATCAAAAGTGGTCCAAGGAAGGAAAAGTGGTGAACCGGTGACAGGGTCAAATTGCTGAAGACGTTAATGCTGGTTCTGATAGAAAGGTGTCAGAACACAGGTCATCACAGTTTGTTGCATTATGGGCTGCTGTTTTGGCGGCAAACGGGGGACCAACATAATATTAGGCAGGTGGTCAAAATGTCATGGCTGATCAGTGTACATCTATTATATATTACACATTTGTTCTCCAAAACACCATGTAAGCCTAAATGCTTGTTTATGTGAAACCAATAATAGTCTTGAAATAAAATATTTCATATTTTGTGTTAAAACATTACAAAACTTGACAGGGCTTAAATGGATTTGACTAGATTTGACCCCTTTGCTTACTTTTAACAATACAGATAAAGATCACTTGTGTTTAAGGCATCTGGTGTGTGCCTTGCTTTCTGCCTCACTGGGAGAAATATCTTCCACTAGGCCACCATGCAATTTTAATGACAGTTAAGCATCCATTTTTTACAGTATTTTCCCAATAAATGTACTTAATATGCAACATCAGCACTCTGTGGTCTGTGGTGGCATTTTTGGAATTCCAGACTCTTGCCTGCTAACTCTCATGTCTGTGGAATTATGAAAATGGAATAAACCCAAGATGGGAGGCCTGTGCAACTTCATTGAGGAGGATGGGCCCATATTAATGGTTGTAATGGATTAAATGGAATAATCTCACACTGGGTGTAATGTGTTTAACGCCATTCCGTTTACGTCATTTACTACAGACATGATATGAGCCCATCCACCTCAATTAATCACCGGCTTCCACTGTTATGCAATGTATTTCATCATTTCTGGCTGAAAAAGTTCAGCTTTGAGCTGAGTTTTACTGTGGGTAGGAATTTGCGCACGAAAACACCAATCACATCACCCCTGTCATGTGTCCACCTGCTCGACCACCACAGCGATCACCAACCTGGGGATCACACCCCAGCAGCGGAGGAGCGCTGACCGAAGCGCACCCAATCACCAGCAGCCGCGGTCGGTGGATCTTAATTGGGGACGCTGGGCTCGCATTACGTTCGGGACCAGAGTGAATGGATCTTAATTGGGAACGCCGGGCTGGCATTATGTTCGGAACCGGAGTGAATTGGGGACGCCGGGCTCGCATTAATGTCCAGTCCCGAACGTAATGTGAGCCCAGCGTCCCCAACAAAGATCAATTCACTCCGGTCCCGAACGTAATGTGAGCCCGGCATCCCCAATTAAGTTCCATTCACTCCGGTCCCGAACGTAATGCGAGGAGTGCGCTTAAAACACATTTTTTTTCTTTAGCATTTGAAAATGTTTTGTAAGCTGTGTATGTCATGTGTCTTTACTGTTTTTAGGTTTCATGTTTTATTTTAATTGTATTTTTTTTCTCCCGTATTTTTCTGTACAGCACTTTGGATCCACTTGTGGTGCTGAAAGTGCTATATAAATAAAGTTGAATTGAGTTGAGGCGTCCCCAATTCACTCCGGTTCCGAACGTAATGCCAGCCCGGCGTCCCCAATTAAGATTCACCGACCGCGGCTGATCACCAGACACACCTGCAGCACCTCACATCATTAGCACTGCTGGTTCTGTACTCGTTGTGAGAGATTGTTCTTGTACTATTGAGTTTATGCCTTATAGTTCCTAGTGTTTCTTCTATTTGTGTGATATTGTTTATACGTAAACCACTTTTATGCATATTAAAAGCTGTTGCTTCACCTGAATCTGCCTCCTGTCTCATAAGTCAAGGACGCTATACAGACTCATCACAGAATCATTCACCACTCCATGGAGGCAGCAGGTGATTCACCAGCGGGGGCCCAGGCAGTCGATAGCCACGGGCAGCACCTAGCCTGTCATCAACTTCATTTTTTGGAATGACTCAGCACTGCTATACAGAATATTCAACTAACTCTCACCGCTCTTCAGGTGTCCAGCACTCATGCGGCACCACCAGCTCCAGGTTGTACACTCACACCAATCGCTCAGATGGCAGCCATCGCTACCACTTCCCATCTAGCCCTGCCGGAGCAGTATGACGGAATATCTATTTTATATGCAGGTTTCCTTGTACTTGCATGACAACCATTAAACCATCCCACTGACCAGTCTAAGGGGGCACTAATGAACTCCTTGTTACATGGAAAGGCGCTGCATTGGGCTACGGCCAACTTGGAAGGAGGAGACGCATCCTACCTCACCTTCTTGACTGGTTTCAGGCGGTGTTTGAGCATCTCACTGAAGGATGAGATGGAGGTGAGCGCCTACTACATCTTACCCAGGATGATAGCCCTGCAGCGGATTACGCCCTAACCTTCCATAATATTGCAGCCTCTGGTGGTTGGAATGACCGGGCTTTACCACGGCTTATCGGATGGGTTTACGCGAAGACGTGAAGATGGAATTGGCGTGCCGGGATGATGAGATGGACCTCGACACCATCATCTCCACTTCCATTCGGCTAGATGAGATGCTTCGGGAATGTTGTCAACTTCAAACCCTTCCAGACACACTATGCTCACCTCCCCTGTCCACTCTGTTCCGGAACAACCAGGAACCAGAAGACACTCCCATGGAGGTGGTAGGGACCCTGTACCTTTGACGCAGAGACGGGACCTACAGTACAGAGGACCAAAACCCAGCAAGTTTATTCCTCATGGTTGATCTCTACTGCTCTCATAGACTCCGGAGCTGAGGGAAACCTAGTAGACCCTGGTAGAATTGGGTTTGGTCATGTCTTTGGGTCTCCCCACACATCCACTGCCCTCTGCATTCCTTGTTACCTCCCTGGATGGGGGACCCCAATCATCTCAATCCCACCTAACCAAGAACAACTCTCTTTTCACATTGTCACTTGCCCTAAACCCCAGGTCATGTTGGGTTTGCCTTGGCTCCGGAAACATTGACCCGTTATTTAATTAAAAAATTAAATCCCATTTCACACTCCCGCTGGTACCCTCTGCATTAGAACAACAGCCCGAGGATCAGTTCTTCATGAAGCTGGATCTATGAAGCTCATATAACCATGTCAGGATCCGAGCTGGAGATGAGTGGAAGATGGCATTCAGTATCACATCCGGACATTATAAGTACTGCGTAATGCCCTACGGGCTCGCCAACGCCCCCTAAGTGTTCCAATCCTCTGTGGACGGTGTGTTCCGGGATATGCTGGGAAGACAGGTAATCGCCTACATCGTTGACATCTTCGTCTTCTCAGCTACTTTCCCAGAACATGTACAGCATATGAGGGCTGTCCTGAAGCACCTCAGGGAACACCAGCTGTTCTTCAAATGGAAGAAGTGAATCTTCTATTAAACGGCTGTCTCCTTCCTGGGATACCAAATCAGTCCACAGGGTGTCTTTACGGAGAAACAGAAGACGGACACCGTCAGGTCTTGGCCAGTACCCACCACCATCAAGGGTCTACAGAGCTTCCTGAGATTTGCTAACTTCTACTGCCGCTACAGTCTGAACTTCAGCTCCATAGAAGCTCCCCTCACCTCCCTCCCGAAGGGCGGACCTAAGAAGCTGACATGGACTCCAGAGGCAGAGGAGGCTTTCAGATGCCTGAAAAGGATGTTCACAACCACCCAAGTACTGAACCATCCTGACCCTAGGTGGCCGTTTGTCCTGGAGGCATGGACGCATCCGAAGTGGGCGTGGGAGCCATCCTTTCCCAACGACAAGGTAAGCCAGATAAACTCTACCTGCCTTTTTCTCTAATAAGCTTACTGGTGGTCCGCCTGGCGTAGTGGGCTAAGTTGCTCAAGCCTGACTATGGGTTCTCTGTCTTTCCTTAGCCTACTGCACAAGGCAGCGCAAAATTGGCACAGCGCTGCCCAGAATTTGGGATAGATTATCTGACTTATCTATCTGAACACATCGCTCTCCAGCAACTCCATGTGTTCAGATCGGGCACCTGTAAATTCAATCGCGGAAGAATAGTCGTTAAAAGTAATCATCCCATGCACGATCTGATTTAAGGCTTCCGTTTTGGGTGAGCAGTGCTAAAAGAATCAGTGGCTTGGGCGACATATGGTTATATGAACCATGTGCTTGCCCCTCGTTATCCCACAGATCTGTAGAAGTTGCGGAGCTGCCGACAAAGCAGGATTAGAGAGGGAATTGGGAAGGGAGGAAAATCAGGAACTCCCCCAAAAAAAGCCAGGTGGGCCCTGTTTCTAACCCGCTTCTGATTTACCCTCTCCTAAAAGTCGGGCACCAAAATTGCTAATGCTGATGCGCTGTTGAGGATGCACTGTTGAGGATGCATTGTTGAAGATGAACTGTTGAGGATGCACTGTTGAGGATGCACTGTTGAGGATTCACTGTTGAGGAGATGCACTGTTGAGGATGCACTGTTGAGGATGCACTGTTGAGGATGCACTGTTGAGGATTCACTGTTGAGGATGCACTGTTGAGGATGCACTGTTGAGGATTCACTGTTGAGGATGCACTGTTGAGGATTCACTGTTGAGGATGCACTGTTGAGGATGCACTGTTGAGGATGCACTGTTGAGGATGCACTGTTGAGGAGATGCACTGTTGAGGATGCACTGTTGAGGATGCACTGTTGAGGATGCACTGTTGAGGATGGACTGTTGAGAATGCACTGTTGAGGATGCACTGTTGAGGAGATGCACTGTTGAGGATGCACTGTTGAGGATGCACGTCACAGTAGAGAAGAAGGATTTGGGGAATCCTATTCTCTTACCACAGCTCATCGTCGCACCTGTAGCCTTGGATGTGGGTGAGGAAATTCGTCAAGCTCTTACCTCTGAACTGGCGCCTGATAAGGTACCACCTAGGCGCCCCTACGTCTCCGGTAAACTCTGATACTGTCTCCTCAACTGTGCGCTCACTGCTCTGTCTACTGTACACCCAGGTATCACCCGTCACTTTATGCCCTGTCACAGAAATACTGGTGGCCCATCTTTGCAGCAGACGTGAAACCCTATGTAACATCCTGCTCCATATGCGCGCAGAGCAAGGCTCCTAGGAACGCACCTGCAGGGAAGTTGCTACCCCTGCCAGTGCCTCAGTGACAGTGGTCCCACCTTTCTATTGACTTCATTACTGACCTCCCACCGTCGGATGGATACACCACAATCATGGTTGTAGTGGACCGTTTTTTGAAGGCCTGTAGATGTGTCCCTCTAACTGGTGTGCCCTCTTCTCTCCAGGTCGCTGAGGCTTTATTTCAACAGGTCTTCCGGCACTACGGCCTTCTGTGGTCCCCAGTTCAAGCGCAAAATTAGGTAACAAAGGCCTTGTACAGTTGAAAAGTTGAGGACATGCAAAATGGCTGAATAGGGGAAGATTTTGCTTGCTAAACTCAACCAACTTGTGTCTTCACTTATTAAGCCCAAATGCTTAATAAGTGTCATTGATAGAAAAGGTAATGTTACACAATGGTAAACAGTCGACTGTCTCACATATTTTGGAGTGTGTTGCAGTCATTCAAATGAGTGTATATTGTGTCAATAATGTGTTTTCACTATATTACAGGGTGAATTGAGTTTTTCAAAGGGCTCTTTTGGTTTGTTGTTTTGCATTTTCCATACTGTCCCAACGTTTTTGGAATTGGGGTTGTAGTAATATAGTATGTCGTTTTTCCTCCCTCAGCTTCTTCACTAAATGTATCCATGCACCACAACTGCATAGGCCCCAGTTTGTCCCAGTCTGACTCCAGCTTACAAAGCACTAGTCCACAAGAAAATGTGCCATTGTAAATATACCAGGTGCACCAAATTCAAAAACACTCTTCCTTACATAATGGCCAACATCCCACTGAATAAGCAGGCTCAGCTGTCCCTGTAAACGGGGAATAGATGCTTCTTTAGCATGCATTTGACCTCAGATATTTGTGGCCTTGCTCTCTCTCTCTCTCTCTGTTTTTATGTCTCCCTCTTTCTCCATTAGGATTCATAGCCTGAAGGCATGCAGCCACTGTCCCCTGCAGCAAAGTGGCAAAATGCCTGTCTGCTGAGGAGTCAGGGCTTAATGAGTGTGTGAGGTGCCACGGTCCATTAAGGAGGGAGAGAGAGGCAAGGGCCCTGCATTTAGTAAGACAGCCGCCGTGGAGCGAAAGAGAGAGGGGTGGGATAGGGAAGAGAGAGAGGGAGTGAGAGGGGGGAGTGGAGAAAAAGAAATGGGGGGGTTAGGGTGCTGCTCAACAGAAGGGTTCTTGGTTTGGAGAGAATGCATTATTTAGGGTGATATCAGATGGTGTCACTTTATCAGATGTAAAGGCCTGACGCAATGAGCAGTAATGCTAATTATACACCACCGTACAAGAAGTATGCTGGCCCAATTATGTGTTTCAGATTTCACACAATGCGCTTCGAAATTCCATTTATCAGTCCATACATGCAGTGCAGTGGCAAGGTCATTACAAAATATCACATGTATTGCCGTCCAGATTTTCCAATGCGGACTTAATTGAGTTTTAGCCATCCTGTTCGAAAAGTCTACTCAAAGTTGCCGAAACAAACCAAGTAGACTTCCGTCTAATTCTGGGGGGGATGTGTCCCCCCTGCTTCCACGCCATATCCGAGAAGCACCTGTCAAAACCCCTGAAAAAAAAAATGCTTGTATCCTGGCCAGCACTGACCGGCACAGAGGGGTAGATAGTCAGACGGGGGTACCTTATCACGTCCCTCTCTAACGACTCCTTATGTCGGGCTCCTGTGAATTCAATCATTATTTTATATCAACTAAAGGCATTCATGTTGATTGCTTGGCGAGCCACAGTTGGAGGAAGCATGTGAACGATCACCGACCATCCACCACTCGCTGAGGAGTCGCCAACGACACAAGGTCAAAGGAGAATTGGACATGAGAAATTAGAAGGGGAGAAAAATAGGGGTTCAAAAAAGTAGACCTATTTTAGATTACATGGGTCATGTAAAAGAAACACAGCATTAACCACATAGCAAAGGTCAAGCATGGCGCCGGCACTAGGATTGTTTCAGGATACTTTGCTGTATAAAGACTTGGATGACTTGGCATCATTGTGGAAACCATCCAGTCTGCTCTGCATGTACAGTAAAAGGGAACATTTTAAAACGAGTTGAATCTGAAGAACATAATTCAAGAACACAAGCTACTACATAACAAAATGGCTGTAAAGCCAGGCACTTACACTTTTTCAGGGCCATGCAAACCTAATAAAAACGTTTTGACGGAAATTAAAACCGGTTTACGCTCAAAAACGTATACATGAGTTAAAGCTGTTCTGCGTGGAAGAGGGTGCCGAGATTCTTCCACAGTCAACAACCTCTGAAATCTTTGGGTGCATTCAATATATTGATCAGATATTGAGATAAAAGGAGTTATCACCTTGTTGTTAGGTGTTATATAATACATATATTTTGGTTTTTGTTCACTTATTCAATATTCCCTTTATTTAATATTTGGGTTTGGTTGATGATCTGAAAACATTCATATCTGCTAAAATATAGGAACCTAAACATGGCACAAAGTATTTCTCACTACATTGTATGTTTGGTCTGGCAGACTGAACAATATAATCTAAACCTAACAACTTGTAATTTCACTGACTAGCAAACACCCCCTGATGCTAGCCGACCCTCCAGAGGAAGTGACCGCGTGTTTAGACATCTCTCTCTCCACCTCTCCCCCTCTTATCCTCTCATTCTCTTTTCCTTGTCAATTAGTGCATCGCTGCCCCTCAGTCAGACACTTCCGACCTTCTGTGGATTTTGATCTGCGATGGGAGGGACAGACCCTAAGAGGGGAGAAGAAAGCAGTCCGCGCCGTAAAAATAGCCATTTGCAGCTGCCGTTCATCCTCACTCACTGACCCCTCAATCAAGGCCTCAAACCTGGGTGGCCCGAAGACGGAAGAGGGGCCAGAGAACCAGAGGGGCTGGAGCTGGGCCAGATCCGACCCACACAGACCCTCACACCACCAGGCCTTCTGAAGGTTAATGTAGTCGTAGGTTCACCCAGTCGACTTCCATTACTAATGTTCAAGGGTATGGGTTACAAAATTGCTCCCAATTGGGCACAGACATAATCCTTGGTGCCCAGCGTGGGAGGGGCGTTGGGAATAATTACCAGCTACTGGCCTGCTGGCCCTCCCCACGTGTTGGCACATATTGAGGGGCATGAACACAAGGTCAACGATACAGAGCTACTTCGCTTTTAACTGGCATGATATCGTTACGCCATGTTTCCCCTGGTTCTGCTAATGTGGCTAGCGCCGAACCTAAACACGGTTAATCTCTTGTCTACACAGGCATGTAAACATGCAACGTCTCACTCGCTTGCCCAAGCACACGTGCACACACAATCGTGCACACAAACACGCACACGCCAACACGCGCGCACACCCTGGAGCTTGTAGATACAGTGTGATTGACTAATTTGAGGAAGTCAAACGGTGCAGAGTTGGAGTGAATGGAAGTGAGTGGAAGTGACCTCTCATTACAAGGCTCATTATACCAACCACAGAGAGAGAGCGAGAGAATGGAACCGGTCTAGATAAGAACAGGGTGCCCTAGGACCTGACAAAGAGAGTCAGATAACATCACACCGATTACACGCAACTCTTCTCATTTAGTGCAACCTGCAACTCATTAACGGTGGTCTAGCCGCTACATTAGCCAAGCAGCCGGGGGGTCCCTTTAACCCTACCTTATAGTGAGGGTTTGTAATGCCTGGACTTAGGAAATACAGTGCCTGCTCTGTCTGTTGGTTAGCGTTACACTAATTACTACAACAAGAGTCTACACTAGTCCAGTTTGGCAAATGGTGCATGTACAGTGCAGGAAACCCTCAGGACTGGTGTACTTTGAAATGATGTATTTCCATGTTGTTGCCACTTGCTTTGATAACAACGTGACCAAATTCACATTATGTGACCAATCACCCACAAGTAATGGGAGACAGATTGTGTTTTAGTTTTTAGGCTACACCACCCCCCACACACACACACTCACATGCCTCCCAAACGCATATCTTACCAACAATCGTCAAGCCATATTTTGATATCTGTGAAAGCACATTTAAACTCCCAATAAAAATGCAGGATATTGGGCCCACGGGCATTCATAAAAAACTACTGACCATATTTGCCGCTGATTTCCACCTTCAAACCTCCTCTATTTTATTTGATGGGGGTGTCAGTGTGCACAAGTGCAAATTGATTGTGAACAAGGCTTTTTTGCGTTGCAGTCAAGATACGTAGTCAGCGTACCTTTTCCATTCAGCAATGATGACCGCCAATCTCCAGGATCATATATTCAGACAATAATTCTCTAATCACAACTGGGCTAAGGCGGTTCTAAAAGATGAGGGAGTTAAACTTGTAGTCGGAAGGTTAAAGGTTTGATTCCCGACTGTGCCAAATGTCTTTGTGTCCGTGAGCAAGGAAATTTACCCTAAGTTGTTCCAGGAGGATGTAAGTCACTCTGGTTAACAGTTAGCACTAAATTACTAAAATGTAAAAAAGTTAAAATGTTAAACATGGATACGGAACATAACCGATGACAAATATCTGAAGAAGTTTCGCTTAGGCTGTTCAAGGCAGGTCGAATATTGCAAAACGTATAGCATATGTACACAGAACTTAAGTGAAGCAAGTGAATAAATATCGCAAGATATACTTCTGTGTTTCAGAGATTAACTATAGGATAATGATCTCTGCCTGTGTCCCTCAGGCCCTGTGTTGGACTGGAAGAATGACATACTTACAACAGTGATACAATTTTTATTCAGTCCTCCGTCGGCATTTCCCTGGAGTTGAGTCAATGTGTCACAACAATACCCGCTGACTTTATTATCAGCTAAGTATTTTGTACCCTCTGTGTCCAGAGCTCTAAGTCCTCACACAACCGATGCTGCGCAACATGGCTGGCACTACTCCCCAGACAGAACAGGCCGCATACTTCCCCGTCCCCGTTCTCTGCTCAACCGCCGGATCTCACAGCACCTCTTTGTTACCAGTCTAATTAGACGATCCGGCTGTGGACCTGAAGAGCGAGGGAGGGTGGAGGCTGGGGTTTTACTTAATAGCTCTATTGGTCTAATTGAAACGTCCCATTTTCACCACAGCAGTTGCCACTTGGCTCCGAGGACTAACAACAACAGATGCGTGGCTTTACTGAGTTTCACAGTGTCATCGCATTCCTTTCACCTGTCAGCCTGTTACTTAGCAGCGTCCGCCCGTCATCAACGCCTGTCACCCTGGGCTTGTCTGAAGAGGACGGACGACTGGCCTTTTTTAAATGTTGTTTTGGGATCGCCGCGCCACATGTGTCTCCCTGCTACTGACAAACTAGGAGCAAGTGGTGATGGAGCCCGGCCGACACCGACGGCTGGGCAAGACATCCATCCACCCACTGGTCCGGTATCACCCCAGCTCCCCCATCAACCCCAGCTGTGCTACAGGGCCCGGCCAGAACAAATAGAGACACTCCTTGCACAACGCATTGCCGGTTCTGATCCGCTGTGTAAACACTGCAGTGTTCTCACACTAAAGGAGACACATTCCTCTGGCGACAGCCCAGCTCCAGCCCTTAGTCTCATCACCTACACCAGACCCCAGCCTTCAGCATCCAACCCATAGTCCTAGCACCAGCTCTCAGCCCTACCACCCAGCTCCTAGCACCAGCCCCCCGAACCAGCCCCCAGGTCCTGTCCCTAGCTTTACGACCAGTCCCCAGCCTCAATCATAGCACCCAGCCCCTAGTCCTAAACTGAGCCCCAGGCTCCAGCCCTCAGATCCAGCCTCCAGGCTCAGTCTTAGCTCCTGCCTCAGCTGTGCCAGTCCTACTGTCTCCACACTGTAAACACTCACATTCTGCAGGCTACACAGTATCAAGCCTCCCTCCACCCCATCTCTGTATAGGGGACAGAGACAGGGAGGATAACTAGCTGGTTTAGTAATTGAAGCCGTGAGCCTGCGGGTCCTGTGCCTCCAAACAGCAGGCTTTTGTCGGAGAGAGCGACCGGAGTTACGGTGTGGTGACAGGCCTAAAGAGCACATTTTATAACATCCCACCAAACACTTCCTGTGAAAACAAGATTGTTAAGCATTCAATTTATGGCCCAATTACACCTCTGGATCAATGCCTCCATTTTTCCCGACGCTGGAGAAGCACAAGCTGGATCTGAATTCTGTTATTTCTCTCTAAAACTTTGTAGGCAACATTAAAATGGAAAATTACTACCTAACAGTTTCCTCTTCCAGGGAGAGATATTTGAATACTAATTGAGCCATTGGTGACTGCTAGTATTGTATAGTGTTTTGCCCTAATGTTTCTATTACAAACTCTTCCTACGCATTGATCATGTCGTTGAACAGAACGGTCAATCACGACATTTTTCCACATACTTTACCACATACTTTATTAATTGCATGAGTCAGACAGTTCCACTAACCCTCCTTCAGGAAAGCCCATTAACAGGGGCTTCAGAATAACAGGCGTATCGGATTCACCCTTTAACGACAGCCAAGATAGCACATCCCAAGTACAGCAGCATCCCTGCTAATTACACCATAAATACCTTTAGCAAAACAGTCTGACAGGCCATATCCATATCAGAGTATCCTGCCACCTTTTAACGTTGTTGCCTAATGGTTGCCCTGGGAGATCTATTCAACAGGAACTTCCCTAAGTAACTCTGACCATGTCATCAACGCCACGACATGTCCAGGAGATAAATGCCGTCCTGAGCATCTGTTCGCCCTGTACCGGTGTGTCTTTCTCGGCGGATATGCTTATCCTCTAACCTCTGGCGCAGACGTCTTTCTCTGAATCCTCACTCCTAGAAACCTCCATACCTGTCCTGAATGGCTTGCCTTCTGCTCAAACAGACTCTGAAGTTACAGGCGTGTCATGTGTGTACAGAGAGGTCTAAATCATCCCTACCATCATAAAAACACACCCTGATAGTTTCTCTGTTCTGGAGGGAGGGGTTGGGGGAAGGCATGTGTTGAGAGGGTCCAGCCCAGGGTAAACTGTTAGGCTACAAAAGTAGTTTGGTAGTAATGTAATACACCAATGCAGTACACTAATGGAGATGCACTTAAAGACTAATTACAGCATGGTGATTGGCTGGCCGTCATGCCTGGTCAGACCAGGGGGCTCTAACCCAAATGTTAGCTTGACCTACACTTGACGCTGTGGGCTTGCATGTCGGCACAATCGCATAGCTGTCTGACTCAAATGTTTTTCCTTTCTTTTCATTGGTCCCCTCAAGGCCAGAACCATATGTATCCACTCTTAAAAATAAGAGACGCTAAATGACTCCACACTGACCTACTGTAGCTATTGAGCAAAACCATTATAAAAAGGCAAACACTAACATATAACCCCTGAAATACAATTATAAATCCTACACATTTACAGCTACACCGTCACATAAAAAATAGACTTCGAAGTGTGTACTGCATGTGCACTGATCCACATGAATGGCCGTACATACAGGCTGAGGTGGGCTTGTAAGCCCCTCTTTGTTTCACTGCCATAATGTAATAAAAATCTTCCTTACTCCAACACAGTCTCTGGTTGTGCTGCAAAGCACTCTGGGTTTTTACCACAGGTCTCAAGGGAGGGAACGTGATCTCTCTGCAAACGGCTCCCTCAGTGACGGCCCCTCCTCACACGCTGAGGAGAAAAACACTTTCAAAGCACCTGTGTGAATAAACATATCAGAATCCATTAAATCTAATTTCATTTTTCTCTTGCCTCACCTCTGACCATGAAAATAGTTACTGTTGTACAGAAGGCTTTGTCAAACGGTAGGCCTCCAAGGCCTAGGTCAGCCATGTTGTTGAAAATCAAATATTCAAAATCTTTAAGAAAAAAATATAGAATTATTTATTTAATATACGCAATCACTCTGTTGAAATATATTTTGTGATTTGCATAATTTATTGGAACTGTGTTTGTTTGACAGTGTGTTTTACTGTGTGAGTGTGTGTGTGTGTGTGTGTGTGTGTGTGTGTGTGTGTGTGTGTGTG
>JACXGM010012371.1:0-24051 GCA_016801145.1 Umbra pygmaea | reverse complement strand
GTAGTATCATTCAAAATGTGATTTCAGCTTTGAAACTACCAGACTACAAATATGTAGTATCATTCAAAATGTGATTTCAGCTTTGAAACTACCAGACTACAAATATGTAGTATCATTCAAAATGTGATTTCAGCTTTGAAACTACCAGACTACAAATATGTAGTATCATTCAAAATGTGATTTCAGCTTTGAAACTACCTGACTACAAATATGTAGTATCATTCAAAATGTGATTTCAGCTTTGAAACTACCTGACTAAAAATATGTAGTATCATTCAAAATGTGATTTCAGCTTTGAAACTACCAGACTAAAAATGTAGTTAAACAGGACAATTTCATTTGTTTGTCTCTGCCCTTGTGTAAAGACACAATTTAATTTCTGGAAGATAGTGTAGATCTAAAGTTTATTTTGATCTAAAGTGTACCAATACTAAACATTTCAGTATGTACAAATGTTAGTACATCTCTAAATTTTCTCTGTGTAAATCTAGGCTGTGGTTTCTAAAAACAAGACACATTTGAGAGCTAATTCTTCAGCTGTGTAATAGGGGCATGTGCAATTTAAATTATGTAAGTTGAATACAAACCTGAAATTTCTCTTTGTCAATCAGGGCTCTTTTGAGACCGAATGGACACAAAAAGTAATGTACGTACATATAAGTACCGGTATACTACCAGTCAAAAAATATTACATATTAAAATATACATCCAACACTTTACCAATGTTTCAAATGTCTATTGGAAATGACTGACTTACAGTATAACTAATTATTCTCATACAATGGAAAAGCCAAATTTTCAGCAGCCATTCATTCAGCGTCCTAATGATGAAATTTTATCTCAACGATTAATTAGTCATATTTAATGATTAATGTATTAGAGGTATTTTTATGTCAATATTTACCAGAGAGTAGAGAGCAGACGCTAGGGTCAGAGACAGAGAGTAGTTCCACAGAGACTGGACGAGCTGTGGCTTGGACCTGGTTGGCCGTGTACGTCGACGAGTCGGGAGCTTTGAATGCTACTCCAAGTCTGGCACAATTAATCATGTTGATGAATCCAAAAACACACTGTAAAAAACGTTAGTATATTTTACAGTGAATAACTGTCAAACCATGATAGATAACAACCATAAACTCTAATTAGGATGAATATACAGTTTCTGTAACAGTGAATCACCATAGCTATTATATGTCAGTCAAAAC
Organism: Umbra pygmaea; assembly: GCA_016801145.1. Lineage (NCBI taxonomy): Eukaryota > Metazoa > Chordata > Actinopteri > Esociformes > Umbridae > Umbra > Umbra pygmaea. The sequence continues at coordinate 22,846 of JACXGM010012371.1, read as the reverse complement.
AATAATTTCTGCATCTCTTTTCAGGACAAAATACAGGACTCCACTATTAAATACTCCTGAACTGTTTATATGTAAATACGCTGTATTCATAACAACAAAACTGTTAATTGCACAGTAAAACACTTTCTTATCTCATACATATTCATACAATATATCCATGTGATATATTTCAAAACTGTGCTTCTTTTTTATAATAAAACTTGTATATGGTAACATATAGAAACAAATTGCAACTTTAATCTAATAAGCAGTACTAATATCCTTTTACCGTAGTAGGAAAAACAGGTTCTACAGTATTTAAAATGGTGAATATCTGGTAACCACATCTGGCAGTTTATTACTGTAAAAGCATTTTTTATTTTTTTATTTTTACTTTATTTTTACAGTGCATAAAATGTAGTACCGAGTGTACTAAAATGTTTGACCAGCAGTGTTCAGTTTTCGGGAAATACACAAAAAACGTATTCTTCATCATTGTGAAATACTATTGCAGAGGCACACATATTTGAATAACACATCAAATCCCAGCTTCCAGACACAGAAATGACCAAAGAACAGAGGGTGGTGGTGTATCTTTGTCACTTAACATAGTCAGGGAATCTGACTGGAGGTAGAAATCTGTGTCATTCAGTCCTCGAGCAGGACAGTTAACGTTGTATGTAACTGTAGAAATCTGACAGAGAGACATGTACGTACATGTACAATATATTGGTCTAAGAGTGATGAATTCAGGCAAAATATCACTTAATTTCAGCTGTGTCTACCTGTTGATAACATTTTCTATCATATGATGAATTATAATTGGGGGATCCGCATGGCGTAGTGAAACTACGTCATGACATGTCAGTGGTTCGAACCTGACAATGGGCTCTCCTCCTGCACAAGGCAGCACAAATTGACATATTGGTGAACATAATCATCCCGTAAATGATTGGAATAAAGGCTTCCGTGTTGGATGGGCAGTGCAAAAATAATTGGCGGCTGTGCAACGATGTCATAGGCTGAACCATTTGCATGCCCCTCGCCATCCCACAGATCTGTCCAAGGGGCTGCAGAGGGAAGCAAAATGTGAAAACATTTTATAAAGAAAATAATTACGATTTGATTTTGTTACAATTTCAATGTAATAGCAACCTCCATTGCTAAGTTTGACCAAAACAGTTTCTGAGCATGTATTCTTGTTTTTAAAATAATAAATAAATACTAATTTATTTTTACAAAGCTAAATCTACGCTATTCATTGAGAGTAAGCTATCTAGGCATTGAGTGAAAACCTGACACATCTGAAAATGACTAGTCTAGTAAACTGTCAATATATATATATATATATATATATATATATATATATATACAGTACCTACAGTACATTAAATCTAAACCTACATTCATTGTTAAAAACATATCCATTACTCAACCTCTCTCTTCCCTTCTCTTTCAGCTGACTTGAACAGTGTTGTTATATTTGTTAATATGTATTGTTTTATGACAGGATAGTAGGGTGCGGAGGCTAGACAGACAGTTGCACTGATAGCCATTTTTGTAATGTAATCACTAACTTAATGTATATTCAACAATATCACACTGTAATTATTAAATACAGCAGACAATTGCAAATTACATTGAATTGTTGTAACATGGAAGGAAACAATCTCCAGGGGTTCAGAGTTGGGATATGTAGTCCAGAGTTGGGATATGTAGTCCAGAGATGAGATATGTGGTCCAGAGGAGAGAACTTATCCTACTACACCTGCAGGAAACCTCTGATTTATTTTCACTATCCAGGAGTCCAGTTAAGGCTGGGATACCCATACAGAAATCTAATATATGGCCATATGTGTATATAACTTATATGTTCTATATCGGCATATATGGTGGAAACACCATCACATATATGTACATATTTGTCGAAATATAGCAAATTTTGAACATTTCATAAACTTGACATACATCTCCACATTTGACATCCTATCTGCATTTACCTATAGTTTACAGAGTGTATAAGTGTTGTTATTTATAATATCTGTTAAGATTATGTAAATAAATGAAATAGAAATACTGCTTCATTTATTCTTGCCTTATGTCAGTTAACAATTTGTCTACAAATTTAAACAAGAATGAATGCTCATGTGTGAGATATTGATGTTATATACAGTAAAATATACAGTATGTGATGATAAGTAGGGGTATGACATGTTTGTCAATTAAATAAATCTTTTTAAAATGTATCCCATACAGAAATCTAATATATGGCCATATTTCATACATTTTATATATATATATATATGTGACATACATTTCCATATTTTGTATTAACATATATGATAATATAGTTTCAAATATATGTTAAGATTTTTCATATGTATGGCCATTTATGGCCATATATTAGATTTCTGTATGGGATGTCATTTTAAAAAGATTTTACCAAATATTTAATTGACAAACATGTCATACCCCTACTTATCATCACATATATAGTACTGTATATAACATCAATATCTCACACATAAGCATTAATGTTTGTTTAAATTTGTAGTACAGAAATGTGTTAAGTTAGTAGTAAACAATACTGAAATAGTTAGTAGTAAACTATTTATTTCCTTTGATATAAGATCTACTTTCTACAAAGCATAGTTCAAAGTAGCCAATCAGCATGGTCTTAACTCTCACAGCACCGCTCATGAGTCTCAAACAATCACATTTTTGTTTCTGTGCTGATTTACAAGTTGTAAGAAATGTAACACATCACTGCATTTGCTGTCACACCGGATGTTGTTTGTCAAATGAGACCAGGCCTCAGCCTCTGAATGCAACTCTCACCCTGTCGCTTTATCTACCATTAGTCAAAGACTTCCTCGCTTCACATTGACTCTGAAGGCTAATATTTTTCTATCGCTTGTATTCGAGCCAGTATACGTGTATGGATGTGTATGTCTTTTTGTGTGAGCGTAGGACATTGTGGTTGCAATAGGAGGTTATAACTCGGGAGAGTATCTTCCAGTTGGACACCCATGGTTCAGCAGGGTCAGCTGTCAGCGGTCCAACGTCCTGCGTCACTCGCCTACGTCTCACAGTAGCCTCAGTCTGACCGTCGCCATATTCATCCGTTGTTGCCACAGTGACAACGAGTGCTAGTGTACAATCGTTTTTTCTCTTCCTCATGAAACCTGCCTTCCTGGGCCACCGATGCGTAAAACAAACTGAAATATAGGGAACGACAGCATGTGACCTACAACTCAACTCTTTGCTTTGCAGATATTCCACGGGTGGGGAGTCCCCTTAACCCCCACAGCCAGCACACTTTGTATGTGCCAGCAAGCCCTTCTGACACAGCAACTTTTATTGATTGGGTCGCTGGTTTCCATCTGTAAATTTGATTGTTTACACTGTGATAATTATGCGATAATGTTTACACGATTAACAAAAGAAAAACATTCTCTAGCATGTTCATTTGTTTCGATGTTTACGAAAATATCAAATGCTACTGACAGTAAGTAATGTTCAGTTTAGCCTGTGGAGGTTTGCAAAAGAATAGCCATTTTGTTTACAGTGCATTTAGACGTCACAGCAATGAAGGAAAATAGGACGCAGGGTTAATATGTATTACATGTGTACATTTAAATAATTCCCATTCACACAAGCTTGGTTTTGATATTCTGTTTTAAATATTTTAGGTTCCATTTGCATGGAACAGGAAATATGGGTAATATTGATGTGTGTAATGTATTGATTATACATTCCTTAAAATAGCTTGTGGATTATAATTAAATACTGGCAGTACAGTGTTGGAAGAGGCTTTTGCCATTTACAGTAAGGACTGTTCTGAATTAGCTATGTAGCCATTCACACGTGGCAAATTCCCTTCATCATGGGTTTACCTTGGCCAGGCTTTAGGCAGTGAGTCAGTTAAACCCAACACTCTTTGGTAAAACTTCAGTTTTTCTGTGGTCAAGTTTTGCTTTAGTCCCAGACGTTCTCCCAGTCTCCCAAAATATATTTTTACTCAGTCTTGTGTGTTTATTTTAGTTTGCTAACATAAGTGGATGAATTTGCATACATTCATTTCCCTGCATCAGCATTTGAATCATGTTAGGTTTATAACTGCAGTAAATGTATACCTTCACTACCACTGAAAAAAGAAACATATTGTTTGACTTGCAAATATTTAGTTTATTCATGAATACTCTATGTTGTTAACACTATTATATGGTTATTGTTCTTACATTAAAAAATTATGACTATTTTGTCTCACAATATGTATTCACTCTCACCAGGTCTATATTTACTAGGATGTGTCCACAATAATTAGGGTTGGCTATTAAACTTTTACAAGAGCTGCTTCTCTGTTCATTGCTTAATGTCAGCCAAATTTATAATTACCATTGTAAAAGTGGTTTCATGACTGTGCACTGCCTGTTCTTAATGTCAACCGCTGCCTGAATAAATAAACTGTAAAATAATATTGGGTTTTTAATGTAAACACAACCAATATGCCAAAATAAATAATAATTCAACTCTGTACAAGTATTTGTGTAAATTGTGGATTGTTTTTTTTTTCAAAATGAATTAGTTTCTATTTTTTTAAATGTGCACATTACTTCTATTTGCTATTTAAATGGCTGAAAAACTCAATTGAAAAACTGTCTTGCCTGTAAATTACCTTTCAAAATTTTTTTTAGATCATTTCTATTTCAACAGCCGCCTAATTCCCATGATATGAAAGTGTTTAACTAAAAAGTGTTGAATGGCTAAATTAACAAAAAATAGTATGATTAATCTTGGTCTGTTTTGTCTTAGGATATTATCCATGTAAATTCTGATACATAAACTTACTGTGAACTGTGTTTTTCCAAAATTGTTGGTTGTTTAAATGTGTGTTCTGTATGTATTATCAAAACGTTTTCTTACATTTTTTGCTGTAATAAAGGGTTCAATTGAAAATTAGATTGATGCTTGATTTTTTTTTTAAATAAAGGTTAAACAAGAAAAGTAAATTGCTCTTTCCATCATAATTTATTTTTACAATAAATCTAATGCAAACCCTGTTTAAATATAACATGTACATTTTATAAGCAGTAACTCATATAGTAACTTTCAGCATAAGAATAAGATGTTGGCGTTCAATACAATACATTTTTTATCAACAAGCATACAGTATAAAACAGTTGATTCAATTATATTTTGCAACTATGATTTCCATACGCTATGTTCAAATACTGTATCAATACCAAAATCCCATGTAGTCAGAAAACAGGTTGTCCTTTTTCCAATGATAACTAAATCCATAATTTACATTATTTTTAGGGCAACACTAAACAGGCAAGAAATAATTAGAATTATTAGAAATAATAGTCCAGGTTATAAGTTAAAATTGCACATTAAAACTATTATTTATATTCCTACAGACTGTTCAGTGTTGTCACAAAATATTTTTTGATATTGTCAATGCCACAGAAAGGTATGGCATGGATTGAGTGCAGATAAAAATTTGACAATTATTTTGTACGCCCTCAGGATGACCAAAAAAAAAAGTCAACAAAGCAAAACAAAGCAAGAAGTGCTTGTGGTGCATATCTCAACCAAAACAAATAAAGCGAACCGTACAAAATAAAAGTTGGCATAGATGAGTTTCTCAGGCGGGGCGCTCATTTGGTCACTGACGGCCGGCCTCAATTCTCCCGGTCAGCCTGTAATCAGGTCTGTTTCACATAATGGATGATTAGTTTATAGAGCAGCTCCACTTACAGCACCACTAGGGATGAACGGGGGGGGATGAGTTGGAGCAAAGAAGGGCTGGGGTCTCTGCCATGCTACACAGTACTACATCGAGGGGGGGGGGCAAATAGGATGGCAAGAAGGGTCTGCACTCATCAGATCCGTTGGAAGAATACCGAGGATGACAGGTCAGAGAAGCGCCCCGGAGACGTTTTCATTTTAGCTTCATTCAAATTTGTAATCACTGCACTCTGCGTGAACCCGTCCGTCCTTTAACACACACAAACAACAAAGGAGAGGACGTGGAAGAGGTAGTGGTGTACGTGGCCTAAAGTGACATCTTTTCTCCTCAAATGGGCAGCCTGTGTTTGTGCGTCTCCTACTTGTGCATCTCCTAAAGCCGCCTACAATCCACTTATGCACTGTGGCAAACTGCCACCCAATGCCACTCCTCCACAGAGATACTTTCAGAAATACAGAGCTCAGATGCTGGCTCCTTCACATAGGTCGAGGACCAATTGAACATGATGGTTTGTTTGTATAACATCTGAGTCTCGAGCAAGCGACAAGTTGACGACAAGCTGGCGTGTTGACAAGACAAAGCCCTCGTCTATTAGTCTGGTCAAGCCCAAAGAGACTGGGGTTTTATTAACCCATCTGAGGGACCATGGCAGCATGAGATATTACATCATTGGATATGTACTGGAACTATCTGTGTAGTTAACAAAACTGTTTACATTTCAGTAATTTACCAGAAGCTGATGAGGCACATACAAAGAGCGCGTCTTAATGTAGCTGGGTCAAACAATCACGTATCACATTGGTAAGTAAGTCCTTACTCAGCATAGTCTGTGAAAAGTTGCCAAAAAGTTAGGGTGGGTTGGGGAAATCAGAAGTCAATTGTTTCAAGTGCAAGAAACAACTGAGGGCTGAGTTTGGTGTGCCAGTTGTGGGTTTTGGAGATCAGTCTCGAGCAGTAGGAGAGAAGGCCAGCCGAGAAACACTCCTTGGCCTAATAGCTTCGGACAGAGGCAGCATTTGCTTTCATCTCTCAGGGGGAGTACTGACAGAAACAATTCTTGTATCCTTTGACCCATTTTTTCTATCTGGAAATGTACGTACATGAACACTTCTCCTTTCAATTTGTTTGCTTCATTTTGGCTCGGATGGAACAGGCTGAGGAGGTAGCCAAAGAAATAGATAGCTACAACACAGTAGGAATAGATTGGGAAGCAATCTTATTTCAGACTACTCTACATATGTTTTTGTTCTTAAAAGGGTATATAATTAGTCAGAGAAAGGTCAGATGTTGACCTCCATTAAACAGGATATGAGAAAATGTTTTTAAGTAAGAATGAACACATGCTATTTAAGGGGTAAAGCTTATTACATCATCGTAAATTCGCTTAGCGTTTCATCTGTAATTACAATTTTTTTCTCTTTTCAATTTCAAAGAAAGAAATTGTATTAGTAAAGGAAAATAGTATGAAAAACTACTAACACATCAAGAAGCCGTTTGAGTAGAAGCAACAAAATGTATGCTGCAGTATCAGATGTTGATGTAATAATTACTACGTTCCCTCGAGGCCAAAATGCAGTATCTTCTTAACCCTTGTGGAGTGCTCACCGCAACAATATGTGGCCAATAAGGCGACTGTCCTTTGACTTGCTATGTGGCTGTGTGGCCTGTGGCTTCAGGGCAAACTGCACTTTTCGGAAGCCCTTTCTCCCCCCTGCTATCTGCCCTCCACCCTGTCAGCCCCACTCAGCCAGGGTCCCCTCATCCTTAGACATGGCATTTGCACCGCTGAGGAGAATGTGAGCTAATGAAAGTGTAAAGCCTGTGTTCACTAGAGTATAAAATTCACATTTGGCCAGGGCAGGCTGTGCAATCTGATATTATGAGCCTGCCGAGGAGAGCGCAGGCTAGGAATAGCACTCAAAAAGAAAGCAAGTCAGACATAGCAAGAGAACGGGAGAGGTGGGGAATGTACACAAGGCATATGGAAACCTGCCTCACGATAATTGCATTTTTTTCTAAAACAGAATTTCATGAGGATAATGTTTTTTTTTATAGAAATACAGAGATCTTTTATGTATGGGGGTCTCGTCTCGCGGACAAAAGGAGAACTTGTAAAACAACAGTGGCCATATTTTGAGAGTCCTCGTTGTTCTGGCTCCATCCCTCTCTGACACAGGAAGGAAACTGTGTTGGAGGCACAAGGTACCGTGAGCCGCCATCTTGTTTCTTGTGTGTATGAATGGAGCTGCTCAGCCTTGAAGTCAAATGGTGGCCTGCAGTGGACATAAGTACAGATAGAGTTAAATAGATCTAGTGTAAATCCATGATGTAAAATGCAAACAAAACATAATAATACATTGTGAAAAGCACACTTGGCTTGACGAGCTAATACAATAATATTTCACTAACACAAATGAATGTACAAGCAGTGAAACAGAATAAATCTATTCAATAAAACATGCTGTGCCGTGAACTTTTAATATAGTGTTAAAAAGCGGTCATATTAGTACCGTTATTTAAGCTGAGGGGGTGCACACATTTTTTCCACATTTAATCAGGTAACTCTGCTACTTAGGACACACAGTTTTTAGCTTTAATATTGTCAACGTCTAGTAAGCTAACATCCAAGAGAGTAACTTGATTAATATTATTAACAGTCCGGATAGGACAGACTGACAGTGATTATGAAGTGGCCTAGGGAGAAACGACGGCTAAGACCAAAGTAAGATGGATTCCTCTGCAAGTTATTGTGGGGAAAGTAGGTCAGCCAGTCATAGCAGGGGTGAACTTCTGAACTGTATAGAAGTAGCTCTGTTTTTATAACATTGGCTCGACAGCACCCGATCTTTCTGACAAACTGATTAACCTGTTCACGACAGGCTTCCATGTACAGGGAAGGTGTTACATTGGTCTAGAGCAGTTGAACTTCAGAAATGTCAAATTGCACCATTTAAATTCTAAACAGACATTTGCATTTGCGTCATGAAATTCAATATTTAATGTTTTTGTTTGAAATTGTTGATGAATAGGGCCAAAGATTTTAATGACGGGCACTATACTTAAGCAGTTAAACATATACCCTTCACGTAAGATTTAGTTAATAAATATATATTGCATCGTAAACATATTAGTTGCATATTGTAACATTTTCTAAATATGTTACCGCAGATACAGTTATATGTAAATTACGCCAGCTAAATCTATACTAAAGTGTCAATACTTAAAAAACTAGAAAAATAAATAATAATAATAAATATGACTTACATTTTACAAACCCAAAATACACTCAAACATTATACTTATTACTTTAGTTTTTTGTTAAATATGTTAGTCTATCATGGGATTGATCAAAGTACAGAAGAGATTCCAACTTTCGTCTGACCGCACCACAAAGGTAATGTATCCCTAATCATAAATCAGTAATATGGGTTCTCCCACAAACTCAACTACCTTCCTGCAGGATGAGACTGATACAATTCAGGGTCAAAGGTGAAAACGTGAGCAGCCAATCGTTTCTGTTACCACAGGGTTTGTTCCTCCGCACATAATTGAATGCCAGCATAGGTGAACTAGTGGGGCACCCTGAAGAGTCCAGGCAGCAATTATCATCAGGGGAGACCAGAAATTACTACCATACCTTTATGATTGCACCCTATCACGTTTCATCAGAGCCATTTTATATAACTGAAAAATAGGAACACCACTGTTCGTATCGGATCTCTGCATCACAAACACCCACAAAGTCACAGAGAGTCACAAAGAGTTACATACATAGTCACAGAAACACACACAGGTGGAGAAAAACACTGGTCATACAAGACAATAGAGTGAACAGGAAACATGATTTCATTTGGAATAATCAGGCAGTGCCGTATGTAGGTCAACATGGGCCTGAGTTAGTGAAAAGAGGATTGAGCTGTGGGCCATAATTACCAGGGTGAGGGATGCCAGTATTGGTCTACCACTCTGATTCTTCCACGGTAAATCTGCGTCACATTGTCTCACGTCTGTCTTCCATAGAGTTGTGTGGGTCTGTCGTTTTATGTTCAGTCCATGCCGCAGGTGGGACAGGCTGCTCGGACTGTGGAACTGTGTTTCAGCCCCTATAAGACTTTTAGGCAAACTTAGTTCTTCATCACAAACACATTCCTAAAGTTGGAGCAAAATACGGAGGACAGATTATTTTGTATGTATAAACCAATGTGTGTTTGTTAAATAACTTAATTACCTTAAATGGGACTTGCCTATTATGGTACTTATTCATGAATATACTTTGAAATAAGTTTCTGATAATATCTGTTCTTATTTACATGGTTTTGTTATGGGAATGACGGGACATGTTGACTCTTATGTCAATTGAAGATTAATAAAAAACAACTCTTAACCCGCATTCTGATAGAGGTTGACCGTTAAAAAAAGAAATGTGTTTGCATATATTACATTATACTATAGTCTGTCATGTCTCACATGTTTGTCATGTCTCACAATTGTTATTGTATGATAAGGGTAAAATAATTTGCTCATATCAGATATTTATTTAAATGTTATACAGGCAATGAGGCTTACAAATATTTTTTTTAAATAAATATAGTGAAAGATAACTGAGTTCCCCCTATGTAATATTTGTATTTATTGAATTAAAATAATATAATATACAATAATATAGTATTTAACAAAATAAATATCTCATTTTAATTTAATTTATAAATTATTAATTTTGAAAACCGGAATGATTCTTGCCGTTTCATCTACTCTACATGCCAAATTCAGATCAGTGCTGGATTTTCAGATAATATGGGTTATATTTTCAATAGCTATGAGTGAGTTGATCAACCACCAAACAATCCACAATAATTTGTTCTTTCAACATATTATAAATGTTAAAGTTGTTTTGAAGTAAGATATTAATATAGAAAAGATATTCTTCTTTCCTAAGTCATATGCAAACTTTTTTATATTTACTGTTGTCTAGAATATATAGATACATACCGTTAATTTGTTTATAGTAGCAAAGACATATTACCTTTCTAAATTCTACTGGAATATGTATATAATTACAACAGATGAGTAGCTTTAATTTGTGCTCTATTAACCGTAGTGGTCTTTATTTTACTGTATGGTTGGTGTACATTGAGTTCTTTTGATCACCAACCAGGAGTCAATCCCATTGCAGAAAGTATGAGGATTTTTTATCATCAGACATTTAAACTTACTTTGACTTCTAAAACTCACAATCTATGAAATTGACTGACATTTATTAAAGAGAATATTCTGAATAATCCATCAACTTGCATTTGAGGATATCCATTGAAGCTGAATTTACCTTCATCAAAATTGTAGCTCTTTTATTTTTCATTTCAAAAGTAAAGGCAAACACACTTGAATCATAAAAAAATAAAGTCCTGAGATGTCTATTTATGCTTTATTTCACTTTTAGTGACTGTGTTCTTTGTCTGTTTCCCTTTTGGCAAATGAGTGGTTGAGAGTAGCTGGTTACATGGGGTCAATCGGTATCTAAGCCACAGAGACACTCTGTGTTTTACATGCCCGCTGTGAAATGGAAGAACACAGCTGTCACACACACCTTGAAATGTCAGTTTGTACTATTCCTGGAAGTGGGAGCATTTGGGTTAGGAGTTAGTGGACTACTGAACTATGGGTAATGCACCTGCAAGCTTGCCGTGCCATGTTGCCATGCTAGCCGTCCGTGGTTTTGGTTTGCTACCACATGTCATTTATAATTTTCAGATGTCCCTCTGCTCTCAAGAAGGCCACATGACCCTGTCGTCAGTAGGCTGGTCTTTCTTTGGACATGGGACCTTTGGTGATCTTCTCTAGTTGGCTTTAAAGGAAATATCACAGAATATCTTTAGAGTGATGGCCATGGGGCCACAAAAACCTTACAGAGGAGCTAAAAGTATAAACCCCATAACTTCAATGTCTTTCAAACTCTTACATTTGCCTGCCCAAATTCTGACTAAAAATGAAACAATGAAACAATTAATAATGATAATCTATCATCTCTAGGACAATGTCATTTTATGTAATGTAGTATATTTTTTGAGTAGCAATGTTTTCGTTCAGTAGCCGTTGTATTTGGTGGTGGCTACAGGGATCTGCAGATTATGAAAGTATGTATATTATATGAAATATTGGACAGTAAGCACATCAAATGCAATGTAGTTTAATGCATTTCTCAGCAAAAGTTATATCAAAGACCTTATTAATGAATAGAACCAGCAATTTGTATTATTTGTGATTAGAGAACATCCCGATAGCATATATAATCAATTCAAATTCAGAATGATTTGTCAAAATGTCTTTCGGCATGTTCATCTACCTTGCAATGTCATGAGGCAGACACAAGAATTAACAATTCAGACATTAATTAAATATACACAGGTGTTATTTTGAATATCAACAATACATTTCTGGTTATTTCGGGCTGTGTTGGGAGCCAAATGTATACGGTAGATGGCACAATTCCCCGCATTAGATCAGTAACGGACTAATGACTTCCCTCAGATGTGACACAACTGTGGCATTACATGTGCAGACTATCTGACCGAGCACTCACCTCTCAGAACATTTTATATATATTTATTTTCCTTTCTGCTTGAAGCTATTTTTTGTAGCGCTAACCTAGATAGCAAGTGGGGTTATGGTTGGTTCTCTAGCCCACGCCTCACTGATAAAAATATCAAGAGAATGGATATGATGCCAACAATTAATATTCGATCAATGTCTGAGGCCTGGATCGTTATTGAAATATCACACAGACCTGTGATTGAGCTGTATTTAGTTTAGCCACTGAAGCACGCTATTCTATATTGAACAACCTGACGACCTAATCAAAATCAAATTATTTCCATATCATGTGCATGGCCTCCCAGAGACAATTGAGACATTCATTTACTTGGGATGTTGGTAATCATTTTCTAATTTATGTTAAAGTGGATAAAACAAGAAGTTAAATCCATGTGTCAGCATAGGCCTGTTTGTTTAGCGGTAGTTTTGTGGTGGCCAACTACTATACAGTAATAACAAACCATTACATACATGAACATTGAGCATCCATACCAATGAGGCGTTCCCTCACACATTCATACACACAATCAAAACTGCTTAACAAACATGTCTCAATCTATTGGCTGATTTCACCAGGGGCATGAATTGATTCTGACAATTTAATACCGCATTAGACAAATACCTCGTAATGTCTTTCTTTAATCTGACCAAAGACTGGGGAATGCTGTATTAAAATACCACTCTCTGGAACATTTGTATTATATTTATCATAAATACAATCCCTTGTTGTCCGTGATGTGATGGGTTGACGGGTTGAAAGGTTCACGGCAGGCCTACGGGGAGCGGTTCAGTGGCGGGCCGTGGCCTCCGAGGAATAATCACTTTAATACTCGTGCAGGAGATGGATGGAAAAGAGAGCTCACACCACGGGAGGACATATGTATGTTACTACATCCCACACAACACTGCCGATTCTGGGCACAGTTTCCCGTTGAAAGCGACATATGTGAGGTCAAGAGTTGCTGTGGTAAAATATCTGTGAGAGGATATTTGTGCATACTTAGGGACGCATTCACACTCTTATCACTGCCAAAATGCTGAATTATCCCTTAAATTTAAAACGTAAACTTCTCTGGTGAGCTTTAGGATTACGTCTCTTCAAATCACGATGCTTTAAATCTACGGTGACCCGTGTTCTGGGTTCACATAGAAAGTGGAGCATCAGCGTCTACACTTCCACCGCCATCAACATCGCCATTGCCACGGCCGCCATGATGAACTCCACATGAACTCCCTCTATCTGTGGGAGATATGCAGACCATGCCATCCCATTGGTTCAGACTGAGGCTCCATATTTTAGAGATTAATGGGTCAAAATTAAAATCAACCCTTCTGTAATTACAGCCAGCCCCCCATGTGTGAGAATGCATGAATCACTCTTCTTTATTTCTAATTTAGCCATCTCTGATATTTATCGTTAATGTGGTTCCGTCTGGGCGTTCGTTTATAACTCTAAAATTGTGAATATGCGCTGACAGTGAATATTATATAATTTGTGTGTAATTGTTCCATGTCACTGGGTCTGGCATTGCAGCACACTGGCAGTCACAGAATACAATAAATATATATTCAAAATAATTAAAAAATAATAAAAATATAAACAATATTTTTTTCACATTGTTGAGCCATTGTTTTCATATGGGTCCTACTGATTGTCAACAGGAGTTGGCTCTAATATTATCTGCCATAGAAAGAGTTACAATACATGAGATGCTTTCATTTTTACAGGTAATTTATTATGTAATTTATTTTTAAATTTGCTTTCAAATGTCAGTGTTGTGCAGTATAACAAAAGTTATTTTCAAATGTTTGAATTAATCTGTTTCATTAAAAGGCAGATAAAAAAGTATTCAATAGAAAGAGAATTATGCTAACATTTTAAAAGTAAAACAATACAAAAGGAAATTCTGAAGGAATACCAAAAATATTAAAACTAACATGTCTATATTGTACAAAGTAAAACAAACAAAAAACTTTGATTTATACTATTTATAATATTTTTATTGATATATTTGTAATACTATTTGTACCTAATTTTACACACATTCTATATATGTATATAAATATTCTACTTTTATTATTGGGGATATTCCCTTTGAAATCCATTCAACATTATCAAATTCAATATCTTTTTATACTTGTATTTCTAGAGAAGGCTTCTTATCTACACTTTAAAGCAACATATCCTATTTTTTTGTTCTATATGTACATGGAATAGTATTAATTATTGTAATTTCCTAAACTTATAGTACATAATAATGTTACAATGAAAATGTTACATTACCCATCAAAGATAACATATATATTTAAATAAGGTAATATATATATATCTTCTGAATTGATCTCAATGAAGGTTCTCGTCTTTTTGTGACCAGACATTATGCCATATAGCATTGTACACATTGTATTGGTTTTCCCATTGCAGAGTGAAAATATAATGCTACTAACCATGGGTGAATTTTATATATATATATATATACAACAGAACATAGAATATCATTGGCAAACTATTTTTTAAATTAAATTATCAATCTCTGTGTCCATAGTTATTCAGTATCTTTGGCAGTGATTACATTTCTCAAAGTCTCAGTTTATAGCTGTTGACTAAACACAAATGTAATCACATACCTGTATACTTTTATGAATTCCCAAATGCCTCCAGTTACATAAATAACCATTGTTTTGTAAACATACTACATTAATCCCATTAATTCATTAGCAATTTTTTTTGTTCATCTGAAATAATCTCGTATTCTGATATTTTAACATAGTTTTCTCGTAAAATTAGGTTAAATACCATTAAAGCATTATCCGTCAGCAAACCATTCAAGGTATTATTATTATCATTATTATTATTATAATTTATCAAGTAATGGTGTTTTGCTGTATAACGATTATGCATGTTGACATCGAAATAAGTGATGTCAGGTCAGTGTGGTCGCAGTTTCGCTTCTCTTTTGGTTAGTAAGTCCAACAATCCGGAAGCTTTCTTACCTCTGAACAACATTAAACAATTAATCTGGGTTCATCTGCAGTTCAGTGATGACGATGAAGATGAGGACTGCTTATAGGTTTGGACAGAAGGGTACCAGACTTTGCCACACTGCCCCTCTCGTGAACTCAAACGTATTTGTCCCGCGGCAGATTCCCTCACCCTCAAAATGTCACATGCTTTTTTGGATTGCCTATCCCGCTAAGCTTTCAGCACGCCAGCTCTTCGGGCGGTGTACGATGATGTTTGCATTGGTAACTTATTGTTTGTGTTCATGCAGCCTGTCTTTGCTACATTAATGCTACACCTCTCTCAACTCTCCCGCTTTAGCAAGAATGACCTCAAATTCGGTTGAGGCATTGATTGTTCTATCCCTCTGAAATCTTGTTTGACAGGTCTAAAATGGCAGCCTAAATGTTAGTCATTGTGTATCCCAAGCCAGTGCCTATCACTTATTTTGGAAATGTACACTATTCTCAACAGCCATACATCACGGTGGCGCTCTAACCCCACTCTCAGAAACCCTATGATTGGGCCTTTTAGATCTGTTACAATTCAGCTGGATTTAGGAAAAGGCAACAGCTGGTGGACTTTATGGACAAGGGACATGAACTGGGGGTTAAGAAGGAGGGGGGGCTCCCCCCCTCCGTTTTTAGCTATAATCCTGACACACTGACCCTAACATAAAGTCTCACTGGGTCGTGTTGTTGTGGTCTACAGCGGGGATTGGGCACATTCAATTATGGGAATGGACCATGATAATGCGCCCACCAGCCACAATTTCTCCCTGTCACTCTTGGTTACCCCAACATATTTTAACAAGCGAAAAGGTTCACCGTGCGGCACCTCAAAAAAACCTGAATGGTTCCTTGGCATACTCCAGTCCTTGACATGTCTGCATGTGCTGCATGAGCCTGAAAGTAGTTTTTTTGAGTTTGATTCATATTGTTTCTATTTGGATCTACTTAATTTAAACATTGAACATGCATTGTCAATGCTTACAAGGGGACATTAGATGGCTCAGTGGTTGTCAGACTTGTAGTAGATTGCCGGTTCGAATCCAAACTGTGCCAAATGTCATTGTGTCCTTGAGCAAGGCACTTAACACCTATGTTGCTACAGGCCCTCCACTTACTGTAAGTCGCTCTGGAGAAGAGCATCGGCTACATTATTAAAATGTAAACAATGCTTAGTCTGTGTATGTCATCAGGCAAAATACAAACATTTAATGGGGCACTTTTTCATAGTGCCAAGTTGATCACCACAGTCCTGGGTTGAGACATGACTTTGCCGCTAGCCGATGACTGACTGGGACATTGGCAAGGTAAATGGTCAAGCATCACCCAGGCAGAGAAAAGCTATCATCAGCTGGGATTCTCTGGTCTCATCACATTCCGGGCTCCTGCAAAGCTAACTGGGGTCATCAGGTGAGTGAGTGTGTCCTCTAGTGTTGGCCCTTGTGGATTCCTGGTAGGAAATTCTTTTAATTGCTGTTAAAGTAGAAATTGCTTATTTTCAAAATGAACATTTGATCTGAACTCCAAAATCTGTTTACAAGTATAAATAATCCAGGATAAACAACACAAACTGTAAAGATGGCAGTCCAGTTTAAAATGAAAGTTTCAGGCAGTGGGTCCTACAAAGAGAAATAAAAAATAAAGAAAAGATTTACACTGAGTTATTTTTTTTAAATATTTTTTATTGAGTACAATATTGTAGAAACCAGAAAAAGTTAAAAAGCTATTTGTTGTTCAAATCCAGTCCATGCTGAACTTCTGTCCTCTCAGCCCAAATGGATAATGCAGGAGCAACATTGATGTGATTGCAAAAGAGGTATTGACTTATTCATTACTCTATGCCAGAGAGATGGGAGAATGGGATAACATTCCTCTTGTAACTTGATTCTTATATTTTCTGAATAGCTCCTAGTGTGCCAGGCATATTTGAACTGCTTGGACCTAGCATGTCCTTCAAAGGATCATTTTATCTTGACTATTTTGTCCAACATAAATAATTCAACACCCAAATGGAATGTCTATTTTGTTTATTTGTACAATTGTATTTTTAGTAAGCTTTTATTTTCACAAGTTGTTTTCTTCATGGCCTGTATAGTGTTTTAAGAGTATTCAACGTCTGCGCTAAAGCATTAGGATCAAATGGATCTACGTTCATTTTAGAGATACATGCTTTTCACAACAGTCCAATCCATTTTCTGACAAACAAAAATGTTTTTTTTTTTTCATTTGTAGCTATTATTCCAGTTGTTTGCTTTTTCAGAGCGCCAGATGGAAACATTGCAACATTCTGAACATCAATAGTTAATATGGACAGACCTCGCTTCGGCAACTGTTTATATGGTTCAAAGCACATTTAAATGGGGTGATGTTACTATGTTTCTATATATAAAATGTGTCTTTACAGTACATCTCTTGTATGAATAATTGAAGGTAGGCTCTATGATATGGAAATCATGAAGAGACTTGCCTTAATTTGCTAAGGACGTTTACATTTGATGTGAAGGTAGATGACTGTGGTTGATTCCATAGAGGGACAATACAAAACTATATTTTACATTTACATACAATTATAATACATTTTGAAGAGATGAGGTAAAGCTTCTTACATACTACATTTCTACATTAGTTAAAATATATAGATTTAAAGTTCCATCTACAAAGAAATAAAACATTATTTAAGTGTAACCAACAAGCTGATAATTTCTGTATTTATTTTGTATTCATATTTATATACTTCCCTACAATGGAAAATACCTTAACTTGTCAGCGTAGAATGAATTGTCGGCAAAATAATAGAAATGTGACAATTATTTTTATATAATATATATATAACGTATTGAGCTTGAACTTGACCCAATTTCTTATCATAGTTGAAGTGAAGGCCTTTTGCCTTTGTAAGGCAAAATAATACTCTCACTGCAATCTTTGTATAAGAAAATAGCCTTATATTGATGTACAGCCCGATCCCATATCATATGATCCGATGTTACCAGGGCTCCATGGTAAACCAGCAGCATGTACAGTACATAGCAGTAACGATATTTAACAACTGTGGCTATCAATGCAGACTTTAGGTGGAAATGTACCGGTATCTAAGTGATGCAGTACCGTGACCTTCCAGCAGTGGCAGTAGAGGAACACAGACCTTTTTTTCTTTTTAAAAGGAAACACTGGAATGATGCATGCAATGCTGATACACGCACTGGGTTCAAGAATGTCAAGCACACACACACACACGCATACACATGCATACAGGTGCACACACACACACACACACACAAACACACACACACACAAACCAAAGCCCCCTGTCGGTTTCCTGTCTCCTTCCTTCGGAGACTGTTGTCCCACAGCTTCAAGTTGACTGAGCTTTGGAGGCATCCAGTAGATACTGAGTCTGCAGAGCTAATCTCCTCTCTCTACACTCGAGTCGGGAGTCAAGGGTTTTCTCTGATGCACTCTTGTTAGGTGTGGGGATCCAAAACACTATCGCTCAAGCTGAACAAAAGTGGTCAGCCTGGACTCCCGGGGACCCTGTGTCCGCCTAAGTACGATGAGAACCATCTTATCCTGCCTTCTGATCCTCTCTCTGCCTGGGCAGCTCAAGGCCAGAACCGCCACATCAATATCCCAGTGGGGAAGTGGCTCCGCACAAATGTAAACACACAGGTCGCCCTCGTTACGCTCACCGCGGGCACCGCCACTGTTCGGGGATCTTAACCGCTTTCTTCTTTCTCAATAAAACGAAAGGGAATTTCACATAGAGGAGGATGAAAAAGGTGAGACATGTCATCCTGTTTAGATTTAATCAAATGCGTGAAAGGATAGAAAGAGGAAAAACGTGGGTACAAGTGGATTCCTGGATGCCTAGCAGATGGCACCAAAATGGCAGTGCAGCCATAAGTCAGGCGTTTGAAACGGCCGTTGACGAATGAATGGCTCCTGTATGTCGGGTCCTGTGAGAGAGAAATGTAGGACCAGCGGGTTGCCCTGTGTGCCTCTGGTACCCTAATCCCAAACACTTCAGTGAAGAAAGGCACGAAGAATTGCATTTTTCACAGTTGTTTCTATGGAGGTGGGAACCTGCTGTTCTCTTTCTCTAAGACTTAAGTTGTATTCACTGTCTTATACCTACTTTCCCACTCTGTATGGCAATGTTTTAATAAGGTTGAGTACATTTATAATACTGTTTTGCTCTTTTGAAACGTTAAAGCAGTACAAAATAATATTACTTATTTAGGCAATCCTCTTTCCTTCCATGGACAATTACTGAGCACAACATATCCTTCAACGATTCCTCTGTTTTTTGTTGTTGTTGTTTTTGTATGTGATACTGTGTGTTATTATCTTGTATCATGAATGTAGAGACAGTATATAATGGCAGCTGCTCAAGCGGTTGTGCGCTTTCTTTTTCAGTTGCTTAGTTAACTGACTATTACTAACTGATATACTATCTTTTGTTACTGTAGTTAGGGGCACCTATTGATATGCTTAAATATTGTCGCTCAAATATCATACTAATGTAAAAAATATTTAGAATTCAAGAAAATCGCTATAAAACTGAAATTGTTTTCCTACCTAATAGCCAAATTAATAGAATTGCATAACATCTGTTTTAAAATGTTCTTGCCATCTCACAGAAAACATGTACAGCAGGGTTGTAGTAAACAAGCTATATAGCTTCACAAAACAACATACTGTATCTCTATCTACTGGCAATCTTGCAATGTAAATGTGTTATACAATTGAAATGTGTTGTATTGAAAATAAATGATCTTGAAAGACTTTTTCTGCACATGCTTTATGACTGGAAATGTTGGGACAACCAATCAAAGTTTGCTTAGGACATATATGTGCATCTAAGCATATATAGTGGAATAATTCATTTATTTAATATCTACACATGAAGTGAGATACTACAAGCATTTATAGATAACAGATTATGCTGTAGCTCATGTAAATCAAAAATCCAGTATCTCAAAATATTACAATAAGGAATTTATAATAAATAAATGTTGACCTGAGGAAAGTTGGCTGAGCCTTTAATCTCTGTCTGGTTCAGAACACACAGCCACAATCATGGGGAACACTGCTACTTGACAGTTGTCCAGAAGACACACATTTACACCCACCATGAGGAGGGTAAGCCACAGAAGGTTTTTGTTGAAAGGGCTGGCTATTCGCAGTGCTGTATCAAAGCATATTCATGGAAAATTGACTGGAAGGGACAAGTGTGGTAGAAAAAGTTGCACAAGCAACAGGGGTGACCGCAGCCTTGAAAGGAATTGTCAGTCAATTCAAGATCTTAGGGGAACTTCTCAAGGAATGGACTGAGGCTGGAGTCAGTGCATCAAGAGCCACCACGCACAGATGTGTCCAGGAAATGGGCTACAAGTGTTAGTGGGCTCCTTGTCTGAACCAGAGAAAACATCAGAGGCGTCTTACCTGGGCTACGGAGAAAAAGATCTGGATCGTTGCTCAAAGTTCTCTTTTCAGAAGAGAAAGTTTGCATTTCATTTGGAAGTGAAGCTCCCAGAGTCTGGAAGAAGAGTGGAGAGGCACAGAATCCAAGTTGCTTGAAGTCCAGTGTGAAGTTTCCATGGTCTGTGATGGTTTGGGGTACCATGTCATCTGCTGGTGTTGGTCCACTGTGTTTAATCATGTCCAGAGTCAATGCAGACGTCTACCAGGAGATTTTAGAGCACTGCCTGCTTCCATCAGAAGACAAGCTTTATTAAGATGCTGTTTCCCTTGCTCACAGTGTTAAAACGACTGGTAAGTGCTTAATTGGCCAGAAAACTTATGAATGGCCTGAACCCAATAGAGAATCTATGGGATATTGGCAAAAGGTCAATGAGAGACATCAGACCTAACAATACAGACGAGCTAAAGGTCAGCATCAAAGCATCCTGGCTTCCATAACACCTCAGCAGTGCCACAGGCTGATTGCCTTCATGCCACGCTACATTGATGCAGTAATTTGTGCAAAAGCAGCCCTAACCAAGTTTTGAGTGCATTCATTAATATACATTTCAGAAACAACATTATAAATACTTAATTCTAATATTTTGAGATACTGGATTTTGATTTCCATGATCTGTAAGCCGTGAACATCAAGATTGAAACAAAGAAAGCCTTGTAAAATGTTACTTCAAGTGTAATGAATCTAGAATATATGAAGGTGTCACTTTTGAATTAAATCACAGAAAAAAACATCACACTATTCAATTGTTATTTAGATGCACTTGTAAGCTGTTCAACAAACAAAACAAGTGAAATGTTTTATCAAACACACACACTTACCATTACCAACTCATAATACAGTAACACAAACATCCAATGCACCTCTTAGAGAAAAAAATAAACATTTTACTTCTCATACTGCAGTAATCATAAACATAGGGTACAGTACACCTCTTCTTGTATGTGGTAGTATATTGCCGAGGACACCAATACAACATAGTTCTGCATGGGCTGTGGTAGAAAGAAAACACTGTGGAGTTTGGCTTAATTATATTTTCATGAATGTTGATTAAAAAAGGTTAACTTCACTTCCACTTAATGAAAAACTAAAGAACAGTTGTAAAAATGCAAAGCTGCTATGTCCTGAATTAACAGAGGCATTCATTCCTTACCAATTAATACAAATTACATGCATTTTGTCTGGGGCCGATAAAGTAATGCATATTTTCCATAAACTCTATTAGCATCCATAAAGGTTATTACGCTGCTGTAGAACACAATAGGTTAATTACTGTAGCCATTCCTCTTTGGTTGTTATTTTCATTATGCACACATTGTGTTTATTTGTCTACGTTGAATTAATTCTTTTTTTATTTCAGATGCATTTTATACCAAATGACTACTAATGGGGGGTGTCTCTGCCTTTGATGGCCTGTGAGAGTGCTAGACTCAGCTAGACGCAGCCCACAATTTCTATGTTGCTATAGTCCCTGAAGGCAACGAGAAAACATACACACACTCCAGAGATCGACCAGAGACAGAACCAAGGATCTCTGAAGAGCCTTGCAGCATGAGGTCCGGGTGAGGAGGATCAAACGTTGTGAAACCTAGTATTGATCAAAGAGGTACCAGTCAGTATCCACTGGGTGGGTGGGGGTGCATGGAGACCTGGTATGATCAGTGTCCCATTGAATGATTTCCCATGGTGAATTCTCATAGCGAGGACAAATTGAGAATTATATTGAAATGAGAGGTGAGTAGCAGTTTATTATCCTCCATTAATTTCCAATTGTAATTAAATAATACCGCCATGAATAAATGCATTTGTTTTAATCTCTGATTTTTGGTCCTCTGTTGCTATGAGCTAAGCCTGCCTCTGGAGGGAGCATATTTGTATTCAAGGAAATTTACTTAGAGTGTGTGTGTGTGTGTGTGTGTGTGTGTGTGTGTGTGTGTGTGTGTGTGTGTGTGTGTGTGTGTGTGTGTGTGTGTGTGTGTGTGTGTGTGTGTGTGTGTGTGTGTGTGTGTGTGTGTGTGTGTGTGTGTGTGTGT
>JACXGM010012370.1:0-24051 GCA_016801145.1 Umbra pygmaea | reverse complement strand
TTCAACTGCATTCAACTGCACATTCAACTGCACTTTTCTATTTTTCCCCCTTATCGTACCCTTTGTGTTATTCTTGTGTATTTGTATTCATGTGTAACTCTGTCTGTACTTGCACCTTTGCTTTATCTTGGCCAGGTCGCCGTTTTAAATGAGAATTTGTTCTCAACGTGCCCACCTGGTTAAATAAAGGTTAAATAAATAAAATTTAAAAAAACGGTAATCGTCCCATCCCTAGTGTACATGCGCTGTGCCTATGACATAGGTGCATTTGACTAATTTGCTGTTAAAATAAATATTAAGTGCTGCGCCATTGACTTTAGACCAGGTTTTGTTGGTCAATGGTGCGATCATTTTCCGATGCCTTAAGATAGCAATACACCCAGAATTATCCTGAACACACCTCCCTGTTAGACCAGCACTCCCATGGGCGCAAATATATGCGCAGGTGTATTTGCTATTTATACAACACGGGTGCCTGACGGGAAATTAACAACTGCGTCGGTCTTAAACTAGCAAAGATACTTACGTTCAGGCTTTGTGCTGCGTTGCGCTGGGTGCAAGATAGGGCCCAGAATGTGTTTTAATAACTGAATATGCTACGACACTATACAAGTCACAAAATACAAGGTGAAAAAAATGTGTTTATTTGTTTTATCTGACAGATCTTGTCAGAGATGGATATGATTTTCCATGCAATGAATACATTAAATTGTCTGATAGTGTGTCATTCAGTGAGAAGCGGCCAATTCCTAAAATTCACGATAGTTATCAAAGTCGATCGGGCCACAATTCCTGTTGAAATAAAATTATTACAATCAGTAATAGATGTACCCATTACTAGTTTTATGTGAACAAATGTGTAATGATGTAGATGGTGTAGATTGAGGCAGACTGCAGGAGTTCTTCTGTCGTCATGATTTAATGAGAACGACATGGAATGACATACAGACACATGGAGGAGCTTACAAACATGTGAATGGAGCATGCACAACAGCTATATACTAAATACTATGCTCTTTTCGTGCCATAGACATGACTAATATGTAGTGTACGCCTGGCTCTACATTCTAAAATATACATTACCTACGACACATATGTGGTGAAGGCACAAGAAGCAATATATATAACATCTCTGAAGCCTTACTCCTCACATGCACGCCACATGTAACAGGGACAAATCCACAATCACACAGGAAGACTAACAGTCAGAGGGAAACATAAATACACAAACACTTAATTAAAGACAGGGATCAGCATGTGATAATGAGGTACATACACATGGACAATTACAAACAGACAGACACACAGTGAAATATAATGGAGTATGTGCAAGGCTGGCCACAGGTGGTGCTAACCCATCCTGTGGCACAGTTCCTCATCCCTGGATATGACAAAATGAAATAAATGAAAGCAGTAATAAATAGTGTTTGATTAATTTAACAGCAAAAACATAAATAGTGTCTGCTTAAATTAACACCAAAAACATTCTTTAGTCACATGCTGGATTCAAACCCGGAGCGCCTGGATGAAAGACGAGCGCAATACCCTCACGCCATCAAGGCCATGTGAGTTGTTCATGTCTTCATTGGTGTTGAGTTTAACTGTTTATTATTAACTGTGTAGGATTTCTTGCATGAAAAGGTATTTTAAATATACAATAGGCAGTTTAGATGAGACATTTATATTGTAGGACAACAGTTCAATGACTAAAGCACTACATATAATACATTTAACTTTAGAACGTAGTTGTTTTTAATGATAAAGAAACAACACAGTTGTACACTAGAGATTATCGAGGGAAATGCTTTGGAGGAATGTTCACCCTGCAGCCACCTGATGGCCATTCATTGTACTGTTTTCTTTTAAACACTGCCACCAAAATTTTATTCAATCGGCTGAGGTGCACCTCGGTACATCTTGGTACAGCCCCGCCCCTCTCCCACCACTTTATCGTAGCCACATCTGTAACTTGCGCTTCTCAAAATATCGTAATACATTGCATTTTATATATTTAAACATGAAATATATGAATATGCAGTATTTTAAGCATTTCTCTTAAACACATTATGGAATAAACCTTCAAGACATTATTTTCATGAGAATCTCCTTATTGGCAAATAGTTTTTTTTGGTGGAAAAGATTCACATGAGTTCGACAATAGACTAGTGTGGACCTGAAAACACGGAGGTATGTGCACTGGCTGATTTATCACAACTTATTTGCATTTCTTTCACATCTACTGCAGTCAGATTCACTGTGTTCACTCTGAAGGAATCACTCAACATGGCTGTGCACTTGTAATTTCAAACATAAGAGGCTAAAAGCACATTTAAAAACTTGCCCTGTTGCAGCATAAACGGGTGTAAACTGGAGCAGGAAGATAACATGGTGTAGGCAACACAGATTCTAAGATTTTGTCTCGCTACTGACAGCACTCCAAATATCCTAACCTGAAATTATCCACCCAAAATTATCCTTTAACAGCATTGCTACTGACTATAATGGCAGCTGGTCCTTTTGTGGCAGGGCTGAAATGCAGTGGAAATGTTTTTTGGGGATTAAGCAAATTTTCATGGTAAAACGGGACTTTGCAATTCATTACAATTCATCTAATCACTCTTCATGACATTCTGGAGTGTATGCAAATTGTCATCATCAAAACTGAGGGAGCAGACTGTGAAAATTAGTATTTGTATCACTCTCAAAACTTTAGACCATGATTGTACATACACTATAGCATGCCATTTCAGACAGCCTTGGTTGCTCTGGTTGTTCTTACACTATGTCACACATGGACACATACAAACACTAACACACAGATACACACACCTGATAGCGGAAGGTCAGGACAGTTTATTAGTAGACTCAAAATGGGCCTAGACGAGACCGTAGAGAATGTTCCTAACTATCAAACACCTCAGTACTGCAACATTTGGAGGGAAACAACTGCAGCCCAATGAACACTGATAGACAGGCTGAGCTGTTCCACCACAAACACACATCTCCTTGGAAAGCAAAACACTAAAATACTACAAAGAGTCAATTTCTTAATATAAATTATATTGTAATATTTACAGTGGGCTTCAAAATTACTTGCACCTCTGACTGGCAATGCACACACAATACTGTAAAAAATATTAACAATACAATTATAGAGAAAAACTAAAAATACCAACGTTTGAGAAATACTGTACTTTATTAATGTTGCAATGGAACCAACCAAAAGTGTACGATTATTTAACAAAATAGAAATTTCACCAAAATCAAGGTTTCATAATTATTGCCACTTTATCTAGTACTTAGTGCAACCACCTCTGGCAAGGATAACAGCATGGAGTCTTTTCCTGTAATGTTTGACAAGGTTAAGGAACACATTTGGAGGGATTTTGGACCATTCACCTATGCACATCATTTCAATATATTTAATATTCTTGGGTTTGCACTTATCAACTGCCGTCTTCAACTCAGCCCACAGATTTTCAATTGGATTGAGGTCCGGCGAATGAGATGGCCATTGCAGAACATTGATTTTGTTGTCAAAAAAACATTTCTGTATGGATCTTGAGTTATGTTTTAGGTATTTGTCTTGTTAGAAAGTCCACCTATGGCCAAGTGCCAGCCTTCTGGCAGAGGCAACTGGATTGTCAGTCAAAATGGCCTGATACTTGATGGAATTAATGATGCCATCAATTTTGATCAGTACCCCTGGACCTCTGTAATTAAATTACCCCAAAAACACCACTAACCCACCACCAGTATGCATCTCTGTTTCAACGCCAAACATGCCGATGCTGTATCTGACCAAAACGTAACATTTTTGTCACATCTGACCCGAGAACCTTCCTCCAATCATTATTTAAATGATGTTTGGCAAACTCCAAATGTTTGTGTCATGGGGTCAGAAAGTGTCAGAACAGAAGATCCGGGGGCCCCCTCTACTGGTGTGACGACGTCCCCTGCCTACTGAAGCCACCGCTCCACAATCACCTCAGCAATTAGCAGCCACACAGCTGCAGCCACTCGTTCATTTACAGACTGCCTATATATTATTTGGGAGAAAGATGGGGATTGTGGGTTACTGTTATTGATGTACATTACATTTGTCGCTTCCCTGTGTGTAACAGGAAAATTGTTTTGTGCGTATTAGAAGTATAGTGGCATTTATTGCTGTGTGAATATTCTATTCGCTTACTGCTGAGTCCAATCATTAAAACATCAAACTCATCTCCTGCCTTTGACTCCTTTCTTATAGATCATCATGACAGAATAACCCACCAGTTACATGGAGCCAGCAGGAAAAAGCACCACAGCCGACGCCGGCGCCATGGCTGCTGATGTGGTCTCCATTATCCATAGCCACCAGCCTATGTTGGAACGGCTGGGAGTAGCCATGGACAGTGTTTTGAATTCAATGAAATCATTGGTGCAACGCATCGGTCCACCTGTTCCGAGTCCAGCAATGCCCGCAGCTCACGCTCAGGATATTGGACTACCTGACAGTCCTCCCACAATGGGGGTTTACTTGTCCCTTCCCAGGGATTACAATGGGGCAGCCGCTAGATGCCAGGAATTTCTGCTGCAGATCAGCATTTATTTTACCACCAGAGCTCTTACTGCCAGCGGGAGGGACCGGGTGTCGGCGCTGATCTCATGCCTCTCCAAAAGCGCATTGGAGTGGGCGAATGCGGTCTGAGGAGACAACAACCCTGTTATAGATGACTATGAGGTGTGGGGGGGGCATGGGTGAACGTCTCGTCCATCTGCGTCAATGGAACATATCAGCGAGGGAGTACGCCCTGGAGATCAGGATGCTGGCTGTGGGGTCCGGATGGAACAACCGTGCAGTGATTGACCACTTCTGGTTCCATCTGCGGGAGGACCTCCGACGAGAGATGACCTGCCACGATACATCTCTGGGGTTCGACCAACTGGTGGACATGTGCATCAAGCTGGACAACCTCCTGCAGGCGCTAGGACGCACCGGGAGTGTGTACACGTCACCATCAGGGCCAGCTTCTGGACCCACCCTGATGGAGATAGTTAGGGCGAGGCTCTAGGAGACACAGAGGGGACCCGGGAGGCATCAGGAGCAGTGTACCTTCTGTGGCAAGCAAGGATACTATGCAGCCACTTGCCACCTGCTCCTGTCGGGTCCTGGAGACGGCATCACAGGCATCTTTGGACCATCCTAAGTATCTAACGTCTTGTCATACACAAATTTCAGTAGTGGTAGTATTTCCTGATTATCCACATCCAAACCCGCTATGTGCTTACCAGTTTTGCTGAAGGCCACCACGGTGGAATGTCCGGACAGTGCCTCCGACAATCCTATTCCCATTGAATATTTGGACTATATATTGAATATATTGTTCTCTAAACAGCGGGCACACAAATTACCACCACATCGGCCTTGTGATTGTGCCATCGACCTCCTACCAGATTCGGTATTGCCCAGGGGTCATGTATATCACCTGTCATACGCAGAGACTGAGGCGATGAAAACATACGTCGCGGAACCACTGCGTTAGGGGTATATACGTCCCTCCTCCTCATCTGCATCTTCAAGCTTCTTTTTTGTGAAGAAAGACGGGGGTCTGCGCACATGCACAGTGCCCTCAATAAAATCCATTATACCTACCCGCTTCCTCTGATTTCACCGGTTATTGAGTCTATGCATGGCGCTCGCTTCATCACAACATGGAACTACGACGTCGACGGAACTACGACAACGGCGATAGGGAACTGCTCGCCATTGTCAAGGCTCTAATGGCATGGAGGCAATGGTTAGGGGGCTAAACACCCTTTCCTCATTTTGACCGACCACTATAACCTGGAGTACATACGAGCAGTGGGGAGACTGAACCCTCACCAGGCTAGGTGGGCGCTTCTCCTAGCCAGGTTCACATATACTATATCGTACATTCCCGGCAGTAAAAATGGCAAGGCCAATGCCCTGTCCCGACATCATGAGTCGGAGGACAAAGTGGTGGAGTATAGCCCTATCATGCCCGAGGCCTATATGGTTGCTCCCGTTATGTGAGAAATCGATATAGAAATTCAGCAGGTCACCCTGCCATCGGTCGTACCATAAGCTGTTTGAATGGCAGGTATTGGTGGCCCACCTTAGCTAAGGACGTGCAGGTTTATTTTTTGCCTGTTAAGTATGTGCCCAGAGTAAAGCACTGAGGCACTTACCTGCAGGGAAATGAATGCCTCTTCCTGTGCCACAATGGCCTTGGTCCCATTTAGCTATTGATTTTATCACCGATTTGCCCTCCTCTGAGGGCAAAACCGTTGTGGACAGGTATATCTTGACCGTTGTGGACAGGTTCTCAGAGGCTTGTCGTCTCTTACCTCTGCATGGGGTGCCCATGGCTCTGCAAAGCGTGGAGGCCCTGTTTACACACGTCTTCCGGCACTATGGCATCCCAGAGGAGATAGTGTCAGACCGCAACCCCCAATTCACGTCTCATGTCTGGAAGGCCCTGCCGGAAGCTGGGTCCGCGGTTTGTGGGGCCTTTCAAAGTCCTGACGAGTTCATTCATTAAAACATCAAACTCATCGCCTGCCTTTTACTCCATTCTTGTACATAATCGTGACAGAAAGGGCTTTCTTCTAGCAACCCTTCCCAAGAGGCCGTAGTTGTGAAGGTGACATCTGATGGTGCTTTTTGAAACCTGGTGACCCCAAGATGCCACCAAGGCCTGCAATTCTTTCACATTGATTCTCTGGGATTTTGTTGCTTCTCTCACCATCCACCTCTCTATACTGTGGGGCAAAATGCATATGCGTTCTCTACCTATGAGGTTTTCAACTGTTGCACAGGCTACAATATTAGGCTTACAGTAGATAACACAAATCACAAAAAGTTTGAACCACAGCTATGTAATTTGCGTTATTAAAATTAAAGGCACCAGATAAAACAGATTTTAATGTATCCAAGAAACACGTGAAAAAAAATATTAATAGCGCCCAAATTTGAAAATAAATAAAACCCGAAGGCCCAAAATAATCTATAACCTGACTAGGACAATATATTTGTGATGTGATGATAATCTATTCTAATCTTGGTCTCATTTGTGGAGGCCATATGCCTGCCCTTCTCCATGTTGGACCCTGATGGGTGTCAGGAAGACTACAACTGTGAGAGTTGGCCCCCAGCGAGACCTGTTGGACCAACATCGATTTAGGCTGTATTTCCTCCAAGAAGTATTTTAAGATATCCTGCTGCTCTTGATTTCAGAAGGTTACCTAGGCTCAAGCCTACATTTACAGAATGTTTTGTCGTGTGTGAACAAGCCCTTGTAAAAGGAGCTCAGTAAAAGTAGCTCCCTATAATACACCATTGATTATCTTCCAGTTTAACCTGATGGAGTTATTTGTTTCCTAGCTCACTGAAATAGGGCAGAAACGAAAATTGGGGCATCATTGACAAACCTCTGAAAAAACGCTAAAATGAATGTCCTTTTCTATAATGAGGAGACAATCTGATTATGTTCAATGGAGTAAAACAATACCAGGCCAATGGAGGTTGGTTAACCATAAAAAATGAAGATACTAATGTCTGGACTGGGCCTGATTGAAGGTTCACCAGCCTCCACTGGATCTGTTCTACAAGCATATTCACTGTTCTCCTGCACTACATTACAATAATGTAAATGCTTTAAGACAGTGATAAACATTCAAAATTAACACAGAGCTTCTGTGCATTTCAAATCACATCTAGGTCACCTAAAATCAATGTACATTTTTGTAGAAGCTCTTATCCAGAGCAATTCCAAGTCTGACTCCCTAACTGCTGGGCTACCTGACGTCCAGAACAGTATTGTTTCTTAGTACAGTGCAGTAGATACGTCCAGTATACAGTATATGTACAGTGTGTTAGTTAAAATAATACACAAGGGGTTGTGTTATTTGTATTGGAGATTTCATGGATGCAGTAACAGCAATTACTCATGGTATACTGGCAATACACCTTAACCCCTTGTTCCTTATGTCTACTATAAACCACTTCCTATTGCTTTTACAATGGTTACTCTATATGTCACGGCTGTCAGATTCAATTCATCCAGCTTATAGTGTTGTATTCAATGGCTTCTAACCAATGAGCATTCAGGATTCAAACCACGAGGTTCACAGCCTCACACTTTTTCTAAAAAAAAATTATGTTACACCCTTAATCCGAAATTGATTAAATTCATTATTTCCCTCAAAATTCTACAAACAATACCCCATAATGACAATGTGAAAGTGTGTTTGAAAAACGAAAAAAGCACATATACATAAGTATTCACAGCCTTTGCCATGACACGCAAATGCACTGAACATACATAAGGTATAGTACAGTGTTTGTGAGATAAGAACAGTAATATATTACGAATTCATTCTTTATGGACACTGTTTCCCAATGTGTCACATCTCCTCTCAGGCAATGCAGCCCAGTCTTTTCTGATGTTATCCATCTTACCTTGTCAGCTCACTCCTCCACACTCTGCCCTGGTGTCCTCCTGGCCTTCAGCTCAGTCACACCTCTGGTTCCACTCTAGTCTGTAGAAACAGGGAGAGAAAGCAGAGAGTGGGCTAGTAAGAAAGGCAGAGTACAGTCCTGTACAGACGCAGACTGCATGCCTTCTACCTTCCATTGCCCTGCTGCTGCATTCCAGTTAACGACACGCAGGCCTGTGTAGCTTCTCGTTTGGTCACCGTGCGTCACAATGTCACAACTCTCTTACGTCACACACAATACTGACAGGCTCAGGAATAAACAGGGTTAGTACTCCACCCCCCCACCTTTTCCTTCCCTCAGTTCTTTCTCTCTCCCTCCAGTGAATTGTTCTTCATGACTTGGTTTTCTGCCTCCTCTGATGAATGGCCCAATTACCATGCTAGAACAGAAGTGCTGTGGGAGGGAATCCCACCGTCGTAAATCATCTCCTCACATGGGCGTAAAAGCACCTTCCCAGGCGTCGACACCACGTTAAGGCAACGTCTTTCGTTTTTATGTTCAAACGTGGTTTCGTCGCTTGACACAATGTTGATTCAACCGCTGAAGCATCTGGAAGTTTGATGCACAGTGACCAGCAGTTAGAGGACAAAAAGAGTAGAGGGTAAGAGAGGGGAAAAAAAAGATGAAGAAAAAGGAAGAGAGGGTGAAAGAGAGATGGACGCAAAGGGTTAGGTAGGCTTAGACCTGGAAGTTGAAGCAGCCCTGGGTGGATTCTGAGGCTATCACCTCACGTTATTATTGACAGCGAATAAATTCACATCCGTTGCGTTTAAAGACTCTATTTGTCCATTGTTTATTTCTAAAGAAACAGGACAATGTATAAAAATCTCCATTACCTTGTATCTCACGTCATCGCCCTGTAGCAAGATATTGATGTTATATACAGTACTATATATATGATGATAAGTAGGGTTATGACATCTGTCAATTAAATATTTGGTAAAATCTTTTTTAAATGTATCCCATACGGAAATCTATTATATGGCCATATATGTATGTATACTTATATGTCAGATATCGACATATATGTGGGAAACATCATCACATGTATGTACATATATGTCAAAATATACAAAAATTGGCCGCTTTTATATGTGTGACATATATTTCCTCATTTTGTAATTCAAAAATTTTCAAATATATGTTAAGATTTTTCATACACTCACCTAAAGGGTTATTAGGAACACCATACTAATACTGTGTTTGACCCCCTTTCGCATTCAGAACTGCCTTAATTCTACGTGGCTTTGATTCAACAAGGTGCTGAAAGCATTGTTTAGAAATGTTGGCCCATATTCATAGGATAGCATCTTGCAGTTGATGGAGATTTGTGGGATGCACATCCAGGGGACGAAGCTCCCGTTCCACCACATCCCAAAGATGCTCTATTGGGTTGAGCTCTTGGTGACTGTGGGGGCCATTTTAGTACAGTGAACTCCTTGTCATATTCACGAAACCAATTTGAAATGATTCGAGCTTTGTGACATGGTGCATTATCCTGAAGGAAGTAGCCATCAGAGGATGGGTACATGGTGGCCATAAAGGGATATACATGGTCAGAAACAATGCTCAGGTAGGCCGTGGCATTTAAACAATGCCCAATTGGCACAATATTTTTCTGTATGAGGCCAAGAACAATGTTCACTGATCATTTTCTAGTCATGACATCGTGTTATTAATCCTTATTACAGTTATGATCCAAGGTGCTTTACCAGTAGAGTGAATGTGGTTGAAATAAGATTTAAAATGATCGCCCTCTGCTGGTGACTTGGAGAGTGTACATGTAAACATGTTCACAAGGGCGCAGATGGCTCAGTGGGTAGGGAGTCAGACTTGTAGTCAGAAGGTTGCCAGTTCGATTCCCGACTGAGCCAAATGTTGTTGTGTCCTTGGGCAAGACACTTTACCCTAATTGCTCCCAGGTCGTTGCTGTAAATAAGAAATTGTTCTTAGTCAACTTACCTGGTTAAATAAATAAAAAATAAATTAATTAAAAAAAACAAGGTTCTCTGTTTGGTTCCACTGCAGACTCATCCATTGTTATAAAACAAACCGTAACTTCAAAAGTAAAAGAGATCCCCCTATATCTTTAATAAGTGTCACTATTTGGTTTGTTGTTTAAGACGTATGGATTTTAAGAAGTGGGATAATCAATATTTAGATGGTTTATCTGTCCAAATCCATCTACATTTGAATGATTTGTAGATACAATGTACTGTTGCCTTGAATTTTTTAAAATGTTTTTATTAGCCTACACCTGTCCAAAAATGTTGGCACAATGAAAATGTGGACAAGATCAGCACACACTCACACTTAACCACCCACCCACCCATCCATTCACTGACCCATTCACTCACCCACCCACCCACAAACCCACCCACTCATTCATACTTACTCAGCCACCCTCCCACCAACCCACTCACCCACCAACCAACCCACCCACTCACGCACTCACCCACTCACCCACTCACTCACCCACTAACTCACCCACTCATCCACTCATCCACTCACCCACTCACCCACTCATCCACTCACCCACTCACCCACTCACCCACCCACCCACTCACCCACCCACCCACTCACCCACTCACCCACCCACTCACCCACTCACCCACTCATCCACTCACTCACTCACTCACTCACTCACCCACTCACTCACCCACTCACTCTTCTCCTAATGTATTTTAGTCACTTCTTATAAACAGACTTGTTGAATGTGTGCGTACTAAATCACCACAATTAGCCTAGTAATCTCTAAGCTGTCATCCTGTGGGTAGGGGGAGTCTGCCAATTAAAAAAAAAAAACTCAACTGAAGCTCTGTGTACGGTCCTGCCCCTGAACCTCCTAGGTCAATATGACATCCTCTGAGGTACAGATGGCTCCGTGAGTTATACAGCTAGGGACAGATTTTTAATTACCAAGCTCTAATTTCACACCATGGCCTCCACAGCACAAGGCAGAAGTGAGCTAGGACATGGAGAATAAAATGTAATGCAACATATTATTTAAGGATGATACATTGGTACATCTATAACAGTAACATGATCAGAGTACTATTGTCTTGCCTGCATGCTCTATTGTATAACAAACTTTCGAGTGTATGTTCGGGACCTTGCAAATGTGGCAGTATAACGTTTTAAGACTGTAGATCTGGAAAAGATGAAAGAGGTTCCAGAAAAGAGAGCCTAGGGAACACAAACAAGTAAGTGGTCCAGCGTGAGAATTTTGGTCTGTGACATTGACACCTTTTTTCCAGAAGTTAAACACAATAGGGAACACTGAGAACAAATGGTTGGAGTATAAAGCTAATAATCAGTAATACAGTCAAAGGAACAGTCCCGTATTTGTGATTTTGCTGTATGACCCACAGAAGCTTTGGAATCTATCTAGAAATCTATCTTCGGAATCTTAAGGTACGATTGCTGTAAAAATGGCTGATGTGAACTTTGGGTCACAACTGCAGAAAAGAATACCATAGAAAAAGTGGTCAATTATGAATTTGAGGGTCAGTACCTTTTTAATAATGAGGATATTGGACGGCTCTAAAATGAAAATGAATGTCCCTACTATAAACCAAATATATTTTCGCATGAGCCTCCATGAACACTTAAAAAAACAGCTGTCCCTCCCCTATACCTAAGGAATAATTTAAACAATGTGGATAGCAGAGAATTGCCCTACAATGTACCCTCATTCACAGGACACTCTTTTTTTATTATTTCATCTTTATTTGGGCCAATTGAGAACAGTTTCTCATTTGCAATGGTAACATGGCCACGATAAAACACAAGGTGCAAGACAACATAACGTTATATGAAATTACAAAATACAGAATGCAGGATCCTCAGATTATATGATAGGAATGATATACTATACAGTCTGTGAAAATAGGGTCTAAGTTAGAGAGGTAGATCAGTAGGAATGCAAAGTGGCAGTGCAAAAACAACGGAACTAGAGTAGGTAACATATTGAACATGGCAGTAAAATGATAGTGTGTAAAATCATACAAAGACTGCTATGCAAGGGCTGGCCACTCCTTTGTGGTTCATATAGGGCAATTTTAATCCATGATAAATCATATGTTGTTGAATGTCATTGTAAATCCTAATTCTGCATTTGTATTTTAGAATGTGTTGTACAAAAGTCTGATTTCTCTGTTTAAATAAAGGTGAAATAAAATGTCTATGGGAATTTGTGCCCATTCAGCCAAAAGAGCATTTGTGAGGTCAGGCACTGATGTTGGATGAGAAAGCCTGGCAAGCAATAGCCATTCCATTTCATCCCAAAGGTGTTCAATGGGGTTGAGTTCAGGGCTCTGTGCAGGCCACTCGAGTTCCTCCAGACAAAAGGTCTCTATCCACGTCACTATGAATCCTGCTTTGTGTACACGGGCACAGTCATGCTGGAACTGGAAAGGACATTTCCCAAACTGTTGCCACAAAGTTGGAAGCACCCAATATTCTAAAATGTCTTTGAAACATGTAGCATTTAGACGACTCTTCATTGAAACTAAGGGGCCAAAAATAGTTTTGAGTATCAGGACCTCAAGTATATTGATAGGCGTAATATTACTGCTGTAGGTCTTGTAACAGTCACATTGACAGCAGCAGAGCAAAATGAGACAGTGAGGCCAAGTGAGCCCTTGTGACTGCATAGCAGTTTCCCTTTATATAGCATAAACATGTGTTTGGTCATCATGGTTGATGAATCTAGCTCTCAAATAGTAATGAAAAGCAATATTGTATGCATACTGTATACGTTCAATCTTGTAAATCATGATGGGCGAGCACTCACTCCCATGTCTCCATGGGAGTATAGAGTAAAGCTCTGCACCAGCTCTGAGTTAGATCAACTACGAGTGGAGGGGACACTGTCCTCTCTAGGTGTATTGCCGGTATGTGCTGTTAAACAGGAGTATTGATTCTGTGAATACTACAAATGGAAAGAATCTTTCACTTGCCTGATATGGCAAACACAATTGAATACATTCTTTTGTTGCATTTCCTACAAAAACATGACAAAAATAAATATGTTTATATGTCATCTATACATATCATAAGAAACTGGCATGTTTTGACTAAAATTACAAAACTACAATTATCTCATAAAATGTTTGTTTTATGTCATACTGTGATTTTGTACTGACGATATCAACAAAATGCCTGTGATTAGTCATAGTCAGTGTCGATATTTGTTGGTTTATCGTTGTGTGTGTGTGTGTGTGTGTGTGCGCGTGTTTGCGTGCGCGTGTGTGTGCGAACATGATAAGTTCTTCCGCATGTGTTTACCACTGGCATTCTGACCATGGCTGTCTTATATTTACAAGCTGATTACATACCACAAAACTGACTCCTACAGAGGAAATGAACAAAGATAAAGAGAGATTGAGAGATGAAGTGAGATGGTGAAATAGACACAGATAGATGTAGCAAGAAAGTTCAAGAGAGGCTCCTAGAAATGAGGCAGGCACTAGGGTTGTCAGGGTTGTGTCAGATGAGTTTATAATTTATTCATTAATGTTGTGAGAAGGGTGAAGCAGGGTGCTGTGTGCTTTTGATTAACAACCATCTGGGTTAGAGGGGAGGAGAGAAACAAAAGACCATGAGCCACAGGGAATGGAGAGAACGGGATCACTAGCCATGTTGCCCATGGTGCATCCTCAAACATTCCAGGAAAATTCCCTTTTCTTACTAAATCCCAATTGGAAGAGTCATGAAATCTGAAGGGAACATTTCAAAATTTCCTTATCTTTTACTATTTTGTCTATGCAGTTTTAGAACTCTGGTTTACAGAGGGGCATTATAATGATCTGAACAAATAGAGAAATTATCCTATAGAAAAATGTGCACTATTCCCAGTGTTTTACAGTGTATGTTTTACAATAATCAACCCTGTTGAAATGGACTCATTTGGCTATATTTGAGTCTCAGTTTTAATCTCTGTTGCTCTAGTTGAACACTGGTGCATATCCTGTCCTATCGTGTCCCCATCACAGTCAGGCTACCACCCCCCCACCACCATTAAATTGCTCCAGACATCTGTGCCCTACCCTGGCCTCAGCAGGCACTGCTGCCTATCCTGGCTTCTCTCTGCCTGCCTGATGGCGAGAAGGAGAAAGGGGGGTAGATCCAGGGCTGCAAGGTTTAGGGGGAGGGGTGAGGGCAGTGGCCCAGGAAATGATGCCTCCCCTGGGATCTGAAGAGACAGCAGGCATGGCCTTACCTCCAGGGGATGGCAATGCTGACGTCTTTGGTTATTTGAGGTTGTTAATATCATCAACTGGCTTAGGGCCTGTGCCATGGATATCATTGTAATGAGACGGCAGAAAAGACTGGTTCTAAATCATGTGCTAGCAGAGTTAGAGAGAAAGAGAGTGGCTAAGGAGGGTAGACATTGAGCTAGCAGGGCTAAGGGTAAGTGGGTGCATGTGTCCTAACAGCTGGCCTATATAGATACAATTAAAGTGTGCTTTTAATCTACACTAACAGATTGACCCAATTATCGTAAATGAAAATGGTGTGGTGTGTAGATGCTGTTCTTTGTCCCTGACTGTCAATAACTGATATGCCGTACATAAATAAATGGTCATGTGTTAATCTATATGTTTAAATGTTCTACTGACATTCATTAATTTGTCTAGCTAAATATCCTAAACAAAGAGTTGTTTGCAGTCGCATGTTACAAGATGTTTCCCAAATGTGAATAAAGCAAATTATTTTTCCCAGCATACCTGTTAGATACTGTGTGGATGTAAACAGGAAATATCACTATAAATGTTTTCATTGACTTGTAGCTGGAAGTTGGGTTGGTCAGTATTCCAAATGTCAGTTGGTTGCGTATAGAGCACTACTGATGACCATGACCACTGATGGGGAACATGTTTCCAGGGGCCTAGTGCTCTGGGCCTTGGTTTTAGGTAGTAAACTATGTAGGGTGCCGTTTTGGTTGCATAAATGACGCAGGGTTCAACACAAGCAGTCGTCTTCCTGGAGTGGATGCTTCTGGCACAATTATGAAGGCTCAATTAGGTTTCTTCTGAAGAGGACTTCCACTAAAACTGGTTTTGCAAAGAAATAGGTTTCTAACAAAGAGAGAATTTTCAAAGACATGCCTGACTGCAAAACTAAGAAAATGGTTCCTATATTGTAATTGTCATTTTTTTGGTCACTGCCTTGCAGTTACAAAAATCATTGTAAACAATTAATGGGAACGGTTTTAGAAATATGATGTCACCTTCTCCAAATGTGCCCTCACATTTTAACAAGGCCTACTTGTGGTTTGGAACATAATCTGGGGTTCTATCTATTGTAAATACAGGCTCCTAGCATTGTGAGTTAGGCTACACTTTACAGTGGAAACATCAAGTTGTGATAAGTTATTTTTCTGTCATGTGACAAAGGCATTGCTAGTTTCAAAGGCTAGATAAATGACAGATGTTGCTGAAAACCAGAGAAATGTGGACCTGTTTAAAGCATGCCACTAAGTATTATGACATTCTGAGATTTATCAATACTGTTATGTAGGGTTGGGTATCGTATGGGGCTGAACCGATACCTTATGCGATACCTCATAACAATACCGATACCTTAACAATACCTATACTTGCTGTAAAAATAGCAAACATTGATTTTTAGGTCATAGCAGGGTTGTTATAAATATAGTGATCCATGTACACAGATGCATACTGTGATTTGTATTTATTGTTTGCAACACACATCCCAGGTCATTCATTCTGTGGCTGGTATTCATTGTTTGTTTAAATATCTCTCTGTTATAGTATTAAGATTAAGTAAGTATTAAAAATTATAAAAAATAAATACAACACTTAATTAAATGGGTTAGTAGAAGAGAAGACATACAAAATAATAAAACTGAAATACAAGTGGTAGAGTACAGAACCTGTTGAAGCCACCTTTCTTCTAGAAATCAATGTAGAGTAATGAAGCCTATATTACCAGAACCTAGGAGAGAGTCCACAGTTGAGAAGGGATGAATATCCTTTACACTAACTTCACCACAGCCCTGTGACATTTCTCAACTTTGTCAATTGTTAGTTTACCCTTGGCTGCCAGTGTAAAAGGACTGGCATGATCTGACTGCACAACTGATGATAGTCGAAGTGAGACAAAGTTTCACTTTACAACAATGAACAATGAGCTGCCCTAGGTAATGTTGGCCATGTCTGTGGTAATACAAAATTAAGAAAGCATTCATGTAAATAAATATCTAATGTTTCTACATGAAGCTTGTCATAACGTTACACTTGTTTGCTCTAGCATAATTATTAGCTAGCAAAATTGTAAACTAGCCTGACTTCACTAATGGTTAGTCTAGAAAGACGCAGTTGAAGTAACGTAGCTAAATACACTCACTCTATTTAGCATGATTAATAGCCAATCTCGATATGCTAATAAAAACTCAATTATCATTATTTTTAATAGCAAACATTCATAGTTATCATAGCTAAGTAAATTTATATATTGCAGTCTGCTGCTGAGAAAACACTGCTCGTTTACACAAGAAGCCTGCTTTTCCCAGGCTTATTTGTGTCATCCAAGGGGATAAGCCAGCACCCGGAAGTTGACGCTCCTATGGGGAGATTGAGGCTACCTACCGTAGGCATTACCTTGCGTTAGCATTCCATAGACTCCCATTCATTTTGGCGTCACTTTGAGAGCAAATACATTTACACCTGAAGCATTGATAGACTCTATTTGTCCATTGTTTATTTCTAAAGAAACATCACAATGTTTAAAGGGCTCCATTACTTTGTATCTCACGTTATGGTCCCGTATCAGCCATTTTTTGAAAAATCTGGAGAGTCAGGAGAAGTTCGCAGGCAATCGACTGAGGGGGACGTGGAGGCATACAGTCAAAATGACAAAATAATTAATCAGAATACTTACCAAAACTTGCTCCTGCTCCTACGCTCATGGGCAACAAAAGTGCTTCTAATTGACTCCATTTGGTCTCCATCAAAACGTATGGAATTGCTTTGTCCAATTTATATACTGTCTTTGGTGTCATCTGATGACAACAAAGATGCATGTTTTAGTGAGTGACATCACACGCATGTGGAGACATGGACACGCTGGCCTCTTCATGACAGTGTGTTGTTTAATTCAGCGTCAGGTACCGAAACAAATTCCATGTGTAGATCTGCTAGCAGTGTTCAGTGACATTTTCAAACTCCCTTGCTCATGCCATTATACATTATTGCTTCAAGAAATCCACAATCATTCCAGTCCCCATAAGAAGGAGTGCCAGAACTGACTACTGACCTGTAGAACTCACTTATATCATCATGAAATGCTTCCAGAAGCTAGTCAACCATCTTCTCCCTCCCCAACAGACTTGACCCTCTCCAATTCAGCTATCACCATGGACAAGGCCATTGCCGCAGCAAAGCACACCTCACTTACTCACCTGTACCACAGGAATCTATGTGAAGATGCTGTTTTTATTGATTAACGGTACATCTTGACTTTCAACACTATAGGGGTCTGCACTGCTCTATTTACAACTGGGTCCTTGACTTTCTGACTGGCCACCCACAGCTGAAGGTTGGAATCATCCACAATGATTCTCAACATGGGGTCCCACAAGGCTACATACTTACCCCCCTCCTGTTCCTATATACCGACGACTGTGACCTCACATCGTTCCAAACCCATCATCAAGTTCAATGTCGACAATGGTAGTAGGCCTAATCACCAATAATGATGAGTGGACCTACAGAAAGGAGATTAGTCGCTGACATGGTGCTAGGTAAATAAAAACTCTCCCATTATGTTAAAAGCTGATTGTGGAATACAGGATGAACAAGGCTTACCACACCCCCGTCCACATTAACAGAAATGTTGTGGAGAGGATCACGCACTTCAAGGACCTTAAGTTTCACAGCACTGAGTGGCTGGAATGGTCATTTCACATGGCCACAGTTGTGAAGAAAGCATGGCAGTAACTGTAGAATCTCAGGAGGCTGAAGAAACTCTGCCTGTCCCAGAGGGCCTTTTTAGTGTTTTACAAATGCTCCTGATTATACTGACAAGCTACAGCATAGCCTGGTTTGGCCAATCAAAGGTGACTGGCTGCATGGCTCTGCAGAGGGTGATGTGTTCAGTTGAACATGTCATCTGGGCCTCACTGCCTCCCCTTAAAGACATCCACAATACCAAATGTTGCAGGAAGGCAAGAAAGATAATCAATGATTCCATCAACGTTTGTGTCGCTGTATGTTAACAGGGATTAAACACAATGTACATGTCTTGAAATTCAAACACCTCAATTATAAATTTTTCATCATTGTTAGTCGTAGATTACAATTGTACAGGTAACATTTCACAGGGATGTTGCAGACAGGAGGACTATACATCTCAGAAATTCTCCCAAATTATGTTCTCAGGAAACTATTTTGAAAACATGTATTATGTTACATGCCAAAATATTTTGAGTTAATGGGCCCTATTTTAACGATCTAAGCGCATGGCGTGAAGCGCATGGCGTGAAGCGCATGGCTCAAGCGCGCTTTGTGCGTGTCCAAATCCACTTTTGCTAGTTTGATAGTGGATAAAAAGGTCCATGCGCCGGGCGCATGGTCTAAAAGGGTTGTACTAAGTGTCTTCATTAATTAATGGGTGTGTTTTGGGCGTAACATGCAATAAACCAATCAGAGATTCATCTCCCATTCCCTTTAAGAGCCAGACGCGTTTGTACCTTTCGTACATTGCTATTATGATGCCGGATTTGCACGGTAATATTTTCATTTGTAGTCTTTAGCATGTTTGTGTGCTGCGCTTCCCTGTGTGTGCAACAAGCATAGTGTGCACGCGCTGTGCCTATGCCATAGGTGCATTTAACTAATTTGCTCTTAAAATAGCATGACATGCTGCGCCATTGACTTTAGAATAGATTTTTGTTGGTCAATGGCGCGATCACTTTCTGATGTCTCAAGATAGCACTATGCCAAGAATTATCCTGAACACACCTCCCTGTTAAACCAGCACTCCCATGGGTGCAAATATGGGCGCAGGTGCATTTGCTATTTAAACCATGTGGGCGCCTGACGGGAAATTGACAACTGCGTCGGTCTTAAACTAGCAAAGACACTTGCGTTCGGACTTTGCGCTGCGTTGCGCCG
Organism: Umbra pygmaea; assembly: GCA_016801145.1. Classification (NCBI taxonomy): domain Eukaryota; kingdom Metazoa; phylum Chordata; class Actinopteri; order Esociformes; family Umbridae; genus Umbra; species Umbra pygmaea. The sequence continues at coordinate 4,404 of JACXGM010012370.1, read as the reverse complement.
GGTGCAAGATAGAGACCAATGTGTTCAACAACACAGAACAGAAATATCTGCCCTCTAAAGTTATGATCATTATTAGCATTTAATGATATTTTAATCATAACACCTCTTCAGTGGATATGTAAATATAATTATTATCATTATTAACAATAATTTCAACCTCAAGAGAGCAGCAGAAAACGTTTTGCCTTAATGTGATTTTGTGTGGATTTACAATTTTGTGTGCTTGCCTAAAAGTTTACCGTGCATTATTACATTTTCATTCATACACTGTTCTGAAAACAGAATTTAGACAAATTGACAAATTATTCTGTCGCAAAGTCAACAGTGAGACAACGTGTCAATATCAACGTTGTTTCATTTTGCAATATCAAAACATAATTCAACTGTGATTCCAATTGGTCTCTGACGTTGATTCACCAGTGAATCAGCGTTGAAAAGCCGGCTGGGTTATCTCCTTTTACTTACAAAAAATCTGTGGCCAGGTATCCCACACAGCCTCGTGCACAAAGTCAATTGAAAATGCATCGGAGGCAAAATTTGTCTTTCACATGCCTAGTGAACAGTAGCCGTCAGCATGGCTAGGCCCCAGCTACATAGGAGCTGAGGAGGGACACAGACAATATGGGGAAGACAGGTTGAAATGCAGACTGCAGAACGTTCTCTTATGGGAAGAGCCATAAGGCCTGATACACATCCCCTGGTCTGGTCCATGTCTCTCCCTATTACTTTACTTCCTAAATGATTTTCTAGAACTGAACATGACCAATTCCACCTGTTCTATTTTAAAGAAAATGTAAAAAAAATCAGCAAATTTGTCTCTTTAATCAGTTCTATGTAAAACTGTTAATTTATTACCGTCACTAAATATGCTTTTATTTTTAAGCTATAAGAAAGGTTCAATCTTATAAGTGTCCAATAGTTTGATTGTTAAAATTTTAAGCAGGGGTCTTCAACATTTTGTGGTCTAGGGACCCCAACTTATGTCTGACCCCCATCTTATTTTGTCACATGTAACTCACAGCTCACTGAAAGCAAGAGGACGTTATTTTAACATGTTGCTCAATATAGAAATTGTTTTTTATACAATTAAAAATTTACATTTTATGATATTTGAATGCAATGCTTTTTCAAGGACTTCCTGTAGTAGCTGTACGGACCTGGATTGGACCCCAGACCCCAGGTTGAAGAGCCTTGATTAAAAGGATTACCATCATTTCAAGCCCTATTCTCCCACTGTTGTTAAATAAAAAAATGCTAAATGTTCCAGTATCCTTTGTTAATACCATGCACATGTGCTTGTGTCCTCAAAGGTTACACTGTGCTAAGTATAACTAATACCAGAAAGGGCCTTGACCTTTTTAGAAAAATGCTGCACTTGAATAATCAGGTGTTTTGTACATCTATTCAGGCAGAAATCTACAGTTGTGCATTCTCATTTAAAATGATATGCTGTATCTCTACCTAAATTAATCTAAACATAAGATTTGAAGTTCTTACATCTGCATGTTACTGATAGTTGTTTCCACAATTGTACGCAAACCCATCCCTGTAAAGTTTCCACTGATTGTCGTTCCTGATAGCATCATGCTCCATAACATTACAGAAACACACACACACAACCACCCACACCCAAACCCCCACCCACACGCACACAACAGTATTGGTTCATTCACTAGTGAGGAGAATGTAATGTTCCATTGGCCAGTTGAGGAGGAATAAACATCCTTTCCTCTGGCATCAATCCGCCAGCCAACAATAACACTGCCTAATTCCTCTGCAAAGCTGTTAAAACAACAACAGTCCCAAACGACACCCTTTTCCCTATACACAACTCTGGTCAAATGTAGTCGCCTATAAAGAGGATAAATGGAGTTCCATTTAGGATGCAGAAAATGTTAATAACATCCATGCTTGTTTAGCATCTGCAGGACTGGAGTGTTGCACCAACGTTAGCACCGTAAATACATAACCTGAACACCACCTAACCATGCTGACTAATATATGGATACACCACTGTAGGATCTTCATTTGAGCCATTTGTCACAGCTGAGAAACGGGAAATGTGAATTGTTATGTGGATTTCCACGAATGTACCACAGAAGTCTGACATTTTAAATGAAGAAATTACAATCTTTTAATGGTCTTCTTGAACTCTGAACACACCGCAAGTACGCATTTCCTGCAGTGCAAAAGGAAAAGAAAAATCCTGCCAACCACAAGATGATCAAATAAAGATTTGGCATCTGTACTTGTGAAAATAATAAAAAACTATTACTGAAGACCTAATGAAATGTCACATGCACAGTCATGACTGAATCTCCTACACCTGTTACTTACTGTATTGCCAGAACTAGGTCACTGCCTTAGTAGAGTAAACAAGTGAAGCACCCGAAGGCCCAAGGATGCAGGTGAAAAGGAGTTTTCAGTTAAAACAGACAATGACTAGCTACTAAAGGTTGAGCAGATTGAATCTAGATTTATACTCTTTCTCTCTTTCATGCTCTCTCTCCATCTGTCACGCACAAACACAGTCTGTTGTTGTGTCTTGTGTGAGTGGATATGGACTTTGTTGAAGTTCTGTGTTCTATTTTTTCAGCCTCAACATGAACGTTTCTCAGACAATAATGTGTGGCCTTGCAGAATGCCCAGCATCTGCAAACCATTCAAGCTCGGCTCATTGCTCACTGCCTCTGTCTACCAACACACAAACACACGTGCACACACACGTGCACAGTGCACACACACACACACACACACACACACACACACACACACACACACACACACACACACACACACACACACACACACACACACACACACACACACACCACTTCTCCCCATCCTCTCTGTATCTGGTCTCTGTCCCGAGTGCCCTAGACTGGAGCGCTTGCGTAATTCTGACGCTCGACTAGTTGTGTTCCTTCAGAACGCGCTGGCAGAAAACATTAATCTATCTCACACTGTGAGAGCATAAGGGCAGATGCCTCAGAACGCAATAACAGAAGACAATGCACAGGACTACCACTGTGACACAGTACAGATAAGATTGTCTGATAATATTTGCACACTAAGGTAACATGGATGACTTGTGTGTGGGTGTGTGCGTGTGTGTTCGTGCATGCTTCTGCGAATTTGACTGTGCAGCCATCCGTGTGCGTGAATGTCTGTGTCTGCGTTGTGTCAAGCCGGCTCCTGTTATCAAAATATGGCCATTGCCAGCTCTGCCATTCTATGGTCAGATTTTCTCCCAGCGTTCCTAATGGCCACTGCCTTTTTGCGTAAGAAGGTCCAGAAAACACAGGGGAGAATCGAGGGATTCCTCTTCCATTCCGAGCAACACCCATCCCTTCTCTTGCTCTCCCTTTCTTTCCAGCATCATCTCTTCTCCAGTCCTCTCCCTTCCCCCCAACCTCCTTCATTCACTCCATTTCTCTCTCTCTCATCCCTAGACCCCCACTCATGAAAATGTTCCCCTAAACAGATGCCCCTCGTTCCTCCCTTACAGCTCAATGGACCTGTCCAATGTGAAAGGAGGATTAGGAAAACATGTCATTCCTACACTCTCAAATGCACAGCACACAGAGATGTGAAATCCAAAAGGGAGAGGATGCAAAAACACACCTCAGTGAAGAGAAAGCAGTAAGGCTTGAGCTTTTCTAATCTATAAGGAAGGGTTTTGACAATGTAGACACCAGCTACATGTCAAAGAGACCCGAAAAGTGGCATCTTTCCCACACGCCGCTAACAGAAAAAAGACACAAGCCAACAGCCGACCACAGAAGCACATCCGCCACTAAAAATCCCCTGTCACACATATACCAAAGGAAGACAACAAGAAATTGTTAGAAAATGGTGGAAGCCTGTGTCTTACCTTAGTTGCGTGTGTTGGTCCCCTAGTGACGCCAGAGACGGGTGGTCTGGTGGAGTAGTGTCCACACGCTTACTGACTCTCGCTCGCACTCTCTCACAACGCACACACACGGGCAGGAAGGTTTGAAGGAAGGCAGGCAGGCAGGCAGGCGCGCTCACACATACACGCTCTCTCGCAAGCGGTGCTGTGGCTGTAGCTGTTCCCTCCTGCTGATCCAGCTGACATACGCCCTCCCCGTCACTGCGCTCCGTCTCCACCCTTCATCCAGGGCCAACACCACTACTACGCTCTGCCTACAAGAAGCAACCCAGAGCTTTTCAACGCCCTCCCCCTTCTCTCTCTCTGCTCGGCTAGCAGAACTTCTCTGAGACCACAGGAAAAGGCATGCCTGCCTTTTGTAAACACGGAATCTCTAAACAGACTATATTAATAAATGACAGTTGCACCCAATGTTTTTTGTTCATTGCATGTACACTATCAAACCTTTAATGTTTTATGAAATCACATATATACACCCCCCCCCCCCCCCC